>JAVSBS010029391.1:4927-44640 GCA_033124195.1 Coracias cyanogaster | reverse complement strand
AATGTTTATAAATATGTAAAGGGTGAGTGTCAGGAGGATGGAGCCAGGCTCTTCTCAGTGACATCCAATGATAGGACCAGGGGCGATAGGTGCAAGCTGGAACATAAGAGGTTCCATATAAATATGAGAAAAAGCTTCTTCGCGGTGAGAGTGACAGAGCACTGGAACAGGCTGCCCAGAGAGGTTGTGGATCCTCCTTCTCTGGAGATGTTTAAAACCCACCTGGATGCGTTCCTGTGTGGCCTGATCTAGGTGATCCTGCTCCAGCAGGGGGATTGGACTAGATGATCTTTCAAGGTCCCTTCTAATCCCTAACATTCTGTGGTTCTGTGAAAATGCAATTAGCCATCAACAATGACTTGTTCAGCCCTCATGACCTCTCCACAGCATGCTTCAAGCACCATTTACAAAATAAGAGCTTTAAAACTTAACATTACAACAGCTACAGATTTAAGTGTCTTTGGCCCTGTTTTGAATCCAAATCCAGAGATAATACGACTAGTATATGCTACTGAAATTTCATGGAATACTAAGTTGCATCAGGCACCCTTCTAAGCTAAACCAAGTTAAGCCACACTTTAACACTTAGGGACTGTGCTGCTCCTGCTGCAATTCAAAAGCTCCCCACACACTCTGTTGGAGACAGGACAGTTCACGACATCCCTCTCCATGCACATACGCCAAACACCAACCAGAAAACCTCTGCTTTGACACTCCAGCAATACCATGCAGAGGAACACAGACAAGTGTCTTATATGTGCTTTGTTTGCTTCACACTTGCAATTGCAAAGGACTAAAATGGCTTTGAAGTGCTCAGTCAGTTATTTAAGCTCTCTGTGCAACAACTGAGCAGTTTAAAAACAAACCAAACTCCAAAAACTTCGTCAGCATACAATGTTTTTCTTGTCTCTGTGTACAGGTGTACACACAGAGTGTTTATAACCACTCATGATGCTGGAGCTACACTTTTCTGCTTTAGTATTTTCACCCAGAAAGCCTTCAGAGTTCTCTTTTTCTGCCAGATGTCTCTTTCTGATAGAAATGGCAACCCAGTAATAGTTGCTCCATCTGTTGCTGTCCTTCAGTGTTATTCTAGCAGAAGCTGACATAAAATTGTCCTGACAAGGAGGATCCTAAAACTTTTGAATTGGCACAATCATACTTTATAGTGACTCAATGAAAAGTCATAGTGATTGGAGAAGTTTCCCAATATTGTAAAAAGTCAAATGCCATACCCATCTTAAAGAAGGGTATCAAAAGACTCTTGGGAGCCACAGGCCACTCAAACCCCAGTCCCTCAGAGGGCTATTGAACAAATCTTCCTGGAAGCCATTTCACAGAATTGCTACAGAATTGCTATGGTTGGAAAGGACCTGTAATATCATCAAATCCAACTATTTCCAAGCAATCAGAGAAGAAGAAGATGGTGAAGAAATACCAACATAGATCTAACAGGGGTAAATCATGCCTGACCAATTTATTTTCCCTCCAGAAGGCAGAAACTTTCTCTGTAGAGAAGGGGAGAGCAGTCAGTGTATGCCTGGACTTCAGTATGGTCTTTAGCATGGTTGGCCACAGTAATCACAGAGCTAGCTTGGGGAGATATGGACTCAATCAGCTAGCAACAGTGTAGTGACTGAAAAACTGTGCAAACTACCCAGCTCAAATGGTGAAAATTGGCAGCATAAAGTCCAACTAGCAGCTACATAACGGGGATATCCCATGAAGAATGATCGCATGGCCGGTAGTGCATGGTATCATTGTTAATGACCTGGATGGAAGCAGATTGGACTCTCAGCAAATAGGTGTAAGATACCAAATTGGGAGCAGTCAGTAAACTGGAGGAGGCTGCTACTCAGAGGAACTTGTACAAGCTTGAAAATGGGGCTGGCAAGGAAGCTTGGGAAGTTCAGCAAAGGCAAGCATCAAGCCCTGCACCTGGGATGGAATAGCCCCACACAATAGTACAAGCCAGGGGTTCATAAACTAGAAAGTATCTAGGCAGAAAATATCTGGATGTGCTGATGACCGGCAAGTTAAAAGAGAGTCAGCAGTGTGTCCCTGCAGCAAAGAAAACCAGCTACATATCATGATTTAAGACAACAGGCTAATGGAATTTGTTATTCCATTCTCTGCAAGGCTGCATCTAGGATACCGTGTCCAGTTTTGTGTTTATAAAAAAAGACGAAAAAGAAAAAAGGATAGAACCAGTGCTCTTATGAAGACTTTATAGAGATGATTTTTTGTATTCGTGATCATAAAGAGATTAATAAAAGGGAATGGAAATGCTTTCTATGCCCTAGAATATACAAAAAAATGAGGGGAAAAAAATTAAAATATTTATTTTCCTGGAACCTCATACCTGCCATGATAGTTGAGGATCTCCCAAAGAACCATTATGAATCAGGAGTTTCTATTCACCAGATAGATCAGCACAGACTTGTCACAAGTCTAGATAACAAAATGTACTTTCAAAACCTGAGAAATTTATGAAGTGAAGAATAAATATTTCTCTTCTACTTGGATAATGGTTCATATATATTACTCTCTGCTATCCAGCTGTGCTTCTACAGTTGCATTTTAGCACAGGAAAATCTTTCATTACACATCAACATTTTTAAAAGTTGGTTTGAACTTTTACTTCATATAAGAATTGGTGGCTTCAAGGCTTGTTTCTTCAAGTCACCGCTTTTAGTTAGCCTAATGTTTTTCTTTTATTAAAATGTGTTTTCCAACAATCATTAACAGCCCATCTCAGTTCCATTTTGTGGAAGGGAGGCCATTTGTGTAACTATTTATGATGAAAGTAAATGGCAATAAGTACTTTAAAAATATTAAGAATTGAAAGAACCCTTCTTTAACAAAACAATAGAATTTCAATTTCCCCCCTCACTTCCCACAATAATTTTTAAACTGCACAAGAGAACAACCAGTGAACAGCTTTTCTATCAGTTTCTCATATTATTGTCTATTACTCTCTGCAAGAACATTGTCCAATATTCACAATAAAGATACACAGAGACTGTAGAGCTTTCTGTAGCTTTCTCATCTTCCTTCCACTAACAGATTGTGTGAAACAAACACTATAGCATTACTTTAAGTTAGTTTTTTTCAGCTTCCTTGCTCCAATCACATGAGGTGGTTCAGTGATAGAGATTTTAAAACTCTGAGAATAATTTAATCAGTTCTACACTGAAATGTCAAGTTTCAATAGAGAAGAGGGAGTAAGTGCAGAGAGAAAAACAAATGTTTTGGGATTAGCCTTCACCTTCTCCTCCTTTCTCCTCCATGAGCTCTATCTCAATAGATGAATGGATGTAACCAAGCACAGTATGTATTTTCTCCAGATGTTGTAAGTAGCAATTCTGGCTTCATGTGCTCTTCCAAAAAAAATATAAATTACATTTGAATTTCATGCAAGTCAGCTGATGGAATATGATCTCATTCCTGAAATGTTTGTGTTGATAGACCAACCAATCCTTGTCACTGCACCATCATAAAACACTGTAAGCAAATTGCTACAAAAACAAATACAGCTTTGAGCTACTGAAGTCAGAACCTCTTCATATATTCTCCAAAATGACACGACAGATAAAAATTGAATTTTATTACTGGGAGCAACTTCCCTATTTCAAAATTCACCTTTCAAAATAAGAGATGAGAAACCTAAAATTAAGGCTGACATATATAGCAAGCTCACATTACATCTCTAAATGCTTATTTAAGGTCTACCATTTCAGTGATACTCTATTTTGCAGGACCTTTCTTTCCTTTACCATACTCAGTAAAGATTCGATGATGGCCATATATACTAGCTCTGTACAAAGCCGCAAACATCTGTTCTCAACTGTGAGCTCATTGACTGCCAACAGGAAGCTGTGACAGTCCACAGGATACTTCTGCCCTGTTCTTGATATCTTTCCATGCACTTTTCCCAAGGAGTCCTGCCAGTTCTGTGGCTTCAGTGGTTGAGATCACAGTAATGAATGAGTTGCACTGTTGTTCACACACTACCATCTCTTTCTTTTTGTTGTTGTTAAAAAATAAACAATAATTTTACTATATTGCTTAATACAAGATATTTACTCATGCAGATACTTCTGTACATATATTACTAACTTATTCAGCTACATCCCTCACACTTTTAACACCTGTACAACAGAATTCATAGTAACAGAGATGTAATTGTGCTTGGAAGTCTCAGTCTCTGCTGGATCCAGCTGATTCTGCTGGAACAGGTCATACAGTTCTACACCTCTGCCCTGGTATCAAAAAGTGCTAAATAAAGATTTTAAGAATCTGCTGCTATCTTGCAGCATTTTACTTGCGTATTTCCTCTGTAGGCTTCCCAGCTTCCCACTCTGCTTATTCATTTTTTCAGCCAATAGATAGTATTATATGACTTGACCATATTCCATATGAAAAGCTGATTCTCAAAGGTTTTGTCTATGATGTCATGTGTTCATAAGGCAGATTCTTCAGATTGATCTTCCTATTTCTTGGCATTTTAAAAAGTATTGATTCATTGTTTATATGCATTATGACAGCTTTTTCCAACCAGACTACTGTCTGAGACATACCAGAGCAATGTAAAGAGTTTCATGTTTCATATGCTCGGTTTTCACAGACGTTAAAAGTGGTGTAGCAAAAAAGGCAAGACACTGCAGAAACCCAGAATATCTCAAAGGCCCAGGAACCTTGACTTCTGTCCTGGGCTCTGGAGCACTGGGCTCCAGGTACAGAATGCTTTATTGCCTGTAGCCCTGTGTCTGTTGTAGTAGGTCCTTAATCCTAGCTCATTTCCCCTCACTTAACCAGTACCAGTGTACAAATGTACAGACTTTTGCTCACGGTTCTTAGGTACACGCAGATGCTCAGAAACCATTAGGTTGCATTCCTGATGTGAATGTTACCCTCTGCCTAGTCTGGAGAAACTGCTTCAGAGCAGTTTGTGAATAGGTAACACTGAACTTGGATGGACTTAAAAGCCCAAGAGAACCATTATTCCCTAGCATCCTCTTCAAGTTGGGAAACTCTATTTGCCTCTATTCATAAGGCAAATATTTCAACCTATTTTTAAATTGATGAAGTTAGGAAACGTCAATAAAGGTCTTAGAGATGATACACAGCAAAGTCAGTCTGTTCTGTAATCAAGACACTATACATGAAGACACCCTTTTCCACTTCCTGAAATTTCAGGTTTTATTTAGATGGAATGTTTTCCAGACTGTGGATTCCTAAATAGCAACTCATTACTGGTATCATGCCTCCTTGAAACTCAGCAGCAGATGATACCAGCTGAAATCAAGTGGAAGTAGAGAGGGAGGTGCATCCAGAGAGAGGGTGTATCCAGTGATAGGACACAGGAGAATAGCTGGAAGCTGTGCCAGGGGAGGTTCAGGCTTGCCAGGAGAAATAATCCTTGCCATAGAGGTGGCCGAACACTGGAACAAGCTTCCTAGAGAGGTGGTTGATGCTCCATGTCTGTTGGTGTTTGAGGCATCTGGACAATACCCTTAAAAATGTGCTTTAACTTTTGGTTGGCCCTGAAGTGGCTGAGTGGTTGAACTAGATGATTGTTGTAGGTCCCTTCCAAATGAAATAGTCTAAGTAATAAAAAAGTTCCTTAACAAAAATCTTGATTTCCTATTATCTTCTGTGTCCTAGAAACAACCAATTCATGAATGATCACATCAGACTTTGATTAGATTATTCAAAAGCAATGACAGTTCTGGAATTAAGAATATTTAACTACCACAGTTAAAGTTGCTGCAATTGGGGTAGAGAAGCAACTTTCCATGGAAAGTGTTATGGTGAAACAGTATAGCCAAGTCTTTTAGATCTGCCTGAAGATGTCAAATTGGGAATAAGTTACGGTGAAAAGGTTTACTATGCTTTTAAAAAAAAAAAAAAAATCTGTTATATCAAGCATGCTGACCACACAGATTTGGATCAATCTTGAAAATGTACGGCATGTTCTCAAGAACATACAGTCTTTGGCAGATGCTGCAAAAGTTTATGCTTGGAGCTCAGGAAGCAACTGGAGATCATGACTTCTCGGAAATGCACTACAGCACAGCTCACTGCTAGGGAACACAGCTCCAGCTACAGAACAGTGCTGCAGCCTTCATTCTCTTACACTACTCTTGAGTCAAGAGTCAAAAGAACTTGTCCCGTCCTCCACATTAAGCAGTTCTAAATTAGCAGAAGCAGCTTTCAGGTTTTTGCAAGTAACACTAGCACAACAACAGCCTGAGCACAGAATAGTGAGTTATACAGTGAAATTAAGAACAGCATTTACTTCACAGCAAGTTCTTACAAAAAAAAAGTCCTAGAGAGCCCTCATTTTTTATTTAGGTTTTTTCAATTCTCATTGCAAAGGATTGGCTTTGTTGGTTTTTTTTTCCAAAAAGGCTTTCATTACTAAACTTAATACTTGCACCATTTTAAATATACCCATAAAGAAATACCATGGATATGGAATTCAAAACATTTCAGCATGGGACTATACCACAAGAAAAATGTCTGTAGTTTTGCTACTTGCAGTTCAACTTTGATAACCTGCAGTCCTGACACATTCATCTTTCCAGTGCAACTGGTGAGTTTGAAGTAGTTCCTTCCACCAAGACTTATCACACCAGCACATCAAAAAGCAATTTTAATTATATTTCAAAAGTTTTTCACTAATTTTCTTAAACCGATGGTGCTCCCTAAGCTGTACAGTTGCAGAACATGCATGCAAAAACAAACGGTTGGCCTCAGACAAGCTACTTCCTTTACCAAAGGCCAATGTAACTATGGCTGGTTGCTTCACGTGTCAAAATTCAACACAAGACTGAGAAACCTAAATAAGAAAAGAATGGCAAAGATCATTAGCCCACAGGTAAGGGCAGGTTACACTCCAATTGCTGTCATTACAGGAGGAATTTGCCAGTGTTGAACAAAAATAGAGCAGCTCAAAGTTTTGTCTGTACCATTCCACAAGTCATGGCACTTCTAGCAAACCACAGTTTTGTTTTAATGCCTTTGACATTATTAGACCAAACCAAGAACTAATATGCAATACCCATATTATTGATATTGAGCTGAACATCTTTCAAAATGCCACCAGGATGCACAGCAGCGAGAGAAATCAGACTACTTGCTTTCAGTGAAGAGGGCCACCACCTCCCACAAGAGAACTTGAATTTTACCTCTTCGGAGTATGGTTTCCTTTTAAGAACATAATAACTTTATGTATAAAAGTAAATATAACATTACAAGTCCAGCTATGTAAAGCATACCGAGTCATATAAATTATGAAGCACCATAGCACTAAGTGTTTTCCTTTAAATAAATGACCTCAACTTGTGACTGGGACTGTAATTAATTTTTTCTCTTCCAACAGTTTGAAAAATTTATCCAGTGTTGGGCTCCCTCTGTGTAGCCTCAAACATAATTAGTGGAGCTCTTATTTTAATTAAAGTCTTTCCTAAGCCTTTTTATTAGCATTTAGCACACCCTGCCAGCTATTTGACTGTTGTAAAAAGCAGCTTTACATAGACTGGCAGGGTCTCCAGGGTCTGCCAGCAAAGTCGGCAGCAGATGCATGCCTTTCAGAACTCACAAGAAGATCTCATCTCCAAGAAGCAACAAAAAAGCTTCCCAATGTAAGACTTGCAAATTTTTCCATATGCTGGCTTCAGAAAGAGCTTGCAAATAGTTCATCAGATTCAATAGGGCATATTTTTTGTCCAAGAAAGCTCTGCCAGTTCAGGGCTAACACATGTTGCTATACTTCCACGGTGCTACCTGTAGCTGTATGTTGTGTTACCTCGGAGAAAGTACGTGCTCAAAGAGCAACAGCCAAGCTATTTTTCAGTCTTGTTCCGTGTTTGTTGTTAAACGATAGCTGCAACTTTGTAAAGCTGCAACAGCAGCTGCTTGCCATGAGGTGACTAATTGAGCATGCTCTCATCAAAAGCAGCTCAGAGCTGGTGACTCAAAACAACCATAACAATTCCTTATGGGTGCAATAGGCAAGATTACACACTTCTTTTCATGGAGAAGTTAAAAAATATTTTTTCATTCTACATTATGTGTTAGTAGCCTGATCTGAGTTCACCCTGCTCTAGGCAGGAGGTTGGACAAGCTGACCTTCAGAGACCCTTTATAAGACAAAAAATTATGTTACTCTATGTGGGAGAGAAAAGCCAAACCTATACTTTTATTATAAATTTTGTAACAAAAAAATTAATACATTTATCACATAGATGCTAGCCTGTGGATAAGAAAGTGGTTGCCTGCTTCTCAACTTTTCTGGCTTAGTACCTGCTGTAGACTGGAGCTTTCAGGAACGTGGTTCAGGTCGATACACACTGCAGCCTTGATTAGGGGAGCCTGACCTCATAGACATCCTATTAGCAAAGGCTTCTTCTGCAGCAATTCAAGACCTCTAGATGTAGGACCCATAAGAGGATAATTAAGAGCAGTAACCTCTCCATTATTCTATCTAAATTTCTTCAGCAGTTATATTATTAAGCCTAATTTAACCCTAGGTGGTAACTCACACCCTACTGTCCTCCCACAACTTATACCCACGTTGAAGCACGACTCCATTTGCAGCAATGTGGACTTTTAATTCCTATTTAAAAAAAAAAATCTTGAAGACAGTAATAATAAAATGGACCCACACAAAGCTCTATTCACCACCCCAGTTCCCATATTTGGAAATACACTGCAGCCTGTAAAGATTTGCCTTCCAGTTGGAAAGCTCAGATGTCCATTTTGAAGGCACTGAAGCATGACTTTCAATACAAGCTACCTACATTGTCTTACACTACTGGTTTTATTGCTACTGCATCTGAGCCAGCACAACTGTGCTAAGATATGATGTCAACCATTGGACTAATGAGCTTCAGTCCCTCTATCCCATTTGTTCTTGTATCTCTACTGGTGGAAGTCCAGTGGAGTGAGCAAGCACAGAGAAAACGTGGCCAAAGTTGTAAAGCTTAAGGATATTGGTTGCTTGCAAATCAAAATAGAACAAGATCAAGAATCTTTTCCATATTATGTCCTTACAGCTGGCCACCTGCTCCACAGATCATTTTTTTACTCCTCAGAATAGGTAGAATTACTTGTTGCTGGAATTGTTACAGCAGAATGGGTGGTCCACCTGGAATTGCAAGTCAGCAAATAAGTATTGTATTATTAATGCACAACCCATTTGGTTGCTACACAAGAGGCAACCTTTCCTCTTCTCCTCTATTTCAGTTTTATGGCCATGACAAAAACAAGCCATTGACCCACAGGCTACGTTGCCAAACACTCAAAACAGCATCCTTGATACAGTAAATATTACTTCTGAAATTCAATAAGATGCAAAAACTTGTCCTGACAGCAGAAGTTCAATTTAGAGCATCTAACAAACTCTAATTTGGGAAGTTTATTTCTATGGTGATTTTTTCCCTTTAGTACGTCAGCTCATTTTTCAGAAATAGCTAAGATGACAGCTCCAAGACTCAGCAAAGTTTCTAAAAACAGGAAACATAAGAGCTGGAAATATAGAAGAATTTATTAAAAGAACTACGCAAAGTGAGTTCCTGAATTACGTGAGCATTTCAGATTATCCTCTTGGAAAACTTGACATAGTATAGAGGAGTATACTAAATACAAAATGTGTATGAGGAACTTTCAGACACCAGGTTTATTACCAGGTGAGCAAAGAAAGTGAGGAGGGAGGACAATCATATTTTAAAAGGAGACAAAGCTAAATTTCAGACATTTAGGCACTGTGTGCTGGGACATCTCAAGTACTCACAGAATGCTGTAATAGCACTAGAACATTTAATTCACGCCCTTCAAATCATTATAGTTCTGAAAAAGTAGAGAAAGTGTAGAAATGAAAATGCTGGAAGACATAACAAATTACAGGTAGATCTTATAACTGTGAAGTTTACATTTCAAATTTCATGCAACTCCATCACTAAGCAGAACAGAATAAGGTAACAGCCCGAATCCATCCTTAAACTTGTCTATTGAAGGCACTTATTACAGTATGAATCCCACACAGGCATGTGCTCATTAATAAGATGCCCTAGCTAAACAGCATCTGAACAGATAGAGTTACAGCTCATGTTACTGTAGCAAGACTACTATGAAGGTAAAGTAGGGAAAAATATTAAACATTTCAACATAGTAGGTAAACACTTATCTACAATCAGCAGAAGCAGGTTCATCAACCTATTTCAGTTATCTGTAATGGAAAACCAGACGGTGTGATCTAACTCTAGAAATAGAGAATGAAGAAAAAAAAAAAAAATCCATTTTTAGCAAACTAGAGCTGGATTTTTTTGCAAGAAAAATTACCTTTTCCTAAGGGTCCTGTGTTAGAGTTGCACTTCCCAAGCTACCGCTACAGTCAGAAATCAGATCACGTATTTAAAAACATATATATACTTGAACAAATAAGAAGTATCATATCCCATGGAAGAGACTTTACCAGTCTTACAGGACTGAGGTTACTAGGGCAATTCATTACATGATGCTCCTGAGACCAAAGAGATAAGACATCAACCTGCTAACTGGTACATTTATTGTGTAGAATCATTTTTCAGTATTATAACACACTCTGCAATATAACTCTACAGTCATAATTATTTTAGAACAGTTAATTGACTGATATGTGAGATGGTGCTTTAGCCTTAACAAGAATCTTAGCTCCTTTAAAGAGTTTGTCTCAAAAATATTTTCTCATTAGTAAATTAACTCTGTGATTTGTTTTCTTTTATTTTTAAAGGAGGGCTAGTTCCTTGGACAGCAGTAGTCTTCAATTATTGGCAAGGAAAAAAAAAATGTACAGAGGTATGCATCTGCAGCATAAAACAAACTAAGAATTGTGGCCAGGAACCCTTGGCAGCAAAACTGCTGAGACTATTAATTATAACTTTTGTTTTCATTGGCGGAAGCTACTAAAAACTTAAAATATATGGTGCACTTTGATATCATAGGGAGCATAGGGAATGATGCCAACTTCAACTCAGTCCAGTCTGAAATTATGCTTTAGAAGAAAGGAAAGCATTTATCTACAGATAATGCAGAGACTCCATTTAGTTTAAGACTGATCATTGAAAAATTCACTAGTATTAAAAATTTAGGCTACCCAAAGTGAAAGGTTAATATTGGTTTCCATCAGTTCCCCGTTCAAGTTTTAATATTTTTCAAGGTTAAACCACTTTTAGATTTTCAGCCAGAAGTATCAAACTCAATGGTTTCAGTATGACTACTTCTAGTTTTCTATTGTATACTTTTTGAGAAATACTGGAGGCTAGAGAAGACAATTATCCTCACTTCTACATTATAAACACCCATTTTTTAACATAACAAGTTAACTATTCCCATCCATCATTAGCATAACAGGGATGTCTGTTGGAATAGAGAAAGGCTGAAAACAGAGACTTCAATACTGCACATGACATCATCAATACCTTCAGCTACCTTCTGCAAGTGCTTGTGTGCAGTATTATACAAACTGGCTACTGGATAAATGCCAGTAAAACTAAGAAAAGGTGCATGTAAGTTGGAGATCTCACCTTCTTTTCCATTTCCCTCCCACTCTTCCAACAGAGACAAAGAAACCATCCTGTCAGCTGCAAAAACCCAATTCTAATCCCTCATAGAAGATATTTTCCAGAGACAGTTTGTTTTAAGTCATTGGCATTGCTAGGAAATTTCTTTCACCATCCAAGATTTTTCTTTTTAGACCATTTTTACCACTTTACTCATTAGAGGTCTTTAAAAAACATATGATATCCTGACCCCAGCCCCTATGACTGTCATATTTTTCCTCATCAGAAACACAACAAGGAAGCATTGGCTTCAGTAATTTGCCTCCAGTTCTGTTTGGAGCCAACAAATATAGAGTCTAGGTTACAGAAAAAAGCCCACCTTTCCAAATTTCACTTTTGGAATGTCAAATGTCAATTCAAAATTCAACCAGTACTGTAAATTTTGGAAAGAGCAAGCCAGTTTTCTCCATCAGCACCATGTTTAGAGACCATGAGCAATATTAACAGAATCAAAGACAGAACTGAAGCTGATGTACTGAGCAGACGCTTTTCTTGAGATATTAGTGTTCGTACATCATGGCCAGAAAAGTATGGTTCAATAAAACATCTAAGTGTGGGGCATAAGGCTTACTCTAGAAAATCAGAAAAATTGTGTCTTTCAGGCAGGCATCCAGTCTTGAATTGACAGACAGATCTGTCACAGTACAGAAGTCACCACTACACTTTCATCACTTTTTCCAAATGTTAATTTCTTCCAGTATTAAATAGAGTCTTTTCAGTCTGCAGTACTCCAGCCTTAGTTTCCTGTTGCTGCATCCTTTCATACCTTTTTATACAATGAAAACCATTTATCAAGTACATGTGTTTACTTTTCAGCTAGAAAGTCACCCTTAATTCCTTTTGGGAGCCTAAACGCAACTGAAGCACGTCCAGTGCATTGCAATATCTGTTTAGACTGACTCCACAACACAGTAGGATGCAGCATCCCACTAGGCGTTGTACAAGCCAATGAGGACTGGCTTGTACACCATCCAACCCCCTGCTCTCAGTTCCTTCCTTAAACACTCAGGGGCTTTTAGCAGATCCTCAGCATTCACCAACTGATGATTTTTTTTTTTCAGGATTACACTCATTCCCTCATCTCTTAAAAAAAAATTAAAATAATTTTTAAAATCCATAACCTCAATGCCATCACAGGTTAGAGAAACAACCATGAGTTCCATTTACAACAAGAAAAGACTAAAATTCTAAGTGGATTTAAATGTGACTGATTTTCTGTCATTTAAATTCTTGTAGTAGAAAGGAAGTACTACAGCAAACCAAAGAGTTAGAGATATTCACTGCTTCAAAATAAATACATCTTATCAACTTACCAAGAATTATCTTCATATTCCTGTCAGTCTCCTTTTCATTGACTTCTTCTAAGTCACATTAGATGCTACTGTTCTAGCAAACTCTTGTTGAAGGTCACTGCCAGTTACTTAGCTGTTTCAAATACAACAGGTTACAACCTGGTAACTACCTAGGGTGCTCTATTTAGGAAGATTCAGGAGGTTCAAAGGCTGTTTTCTAAATCCAGGAGCTGTATATGATGAATTTATGGCACTATTCCCTTGAATGAGGGAAGTTTCCAGACTGCTAGGGCAGGGGGTATTTGGGGGAAGAGAAGCAGAATATGGGACTTTACCAAAGAAGCCTGTGGTACAGCTAAAGGCAAGGCCTAAACAAGTCACATCTGAGAAATGTCAGGTAGACCTCCATGGACCTGTGTAGCTCAGAAGGCCACAGCATCGCTGTCCCAAAACTAACAACCAAAACCAACAGATGTCTAAGCAAGCAGTTATGCAGTTATGCTCACAGCACTGTTGGGGTTTTTGTTTGCCCTTTTTTTTTTTTTTTTTTTTTTTAAACATTAGGGCAAAATACTCCATTTCCAACTCACACCAACAAGGTGTCTGCACCAGCCTACGAAGTTTCTCATTTTTTCCATTTCAAGAGGAAAACAGGAGGCTGCTAGTTACCACAGTTCCCCTCTTCCCAAATACTAAAGTCACAATTGAGACCTTCTGTTGTTTCTACTGTATTAGCAATCCTACTGGTTTTATCACTGCTGGTTTATTCACTTTGACATCAGTTAGTAAAGTTTTTGCACAGAGTCAGTGATGTCCTTCTCCCTGTGTTCTTTCTTTCCTCAGCTTTTCCTGCCCATTGAACTTGGCAGATATCTTGGGAGATACCATACCAGATTCCCTTTGCTGCAACATACTGGCCTTAATTTTTAGGCAAGCAAAATTCTTTCTTCCCAATGAAAAGGATGTCAGATACTTGGTAAGAACCTCAGCCTAGCACCCATTATCCCTCTTTCTCCTGCTTCTACAAAGTCACTCTCACACTACACTGGAGAAAGTGTAGCCAAAAAACAATAGAAGAGCAGAGTCTACAAATAGCATCACTCAATTCTGATGCAAAGACTATTTTTAAGCTAACCCCTGCTGTCATAACAGCTTTTGTCTGAGTTCTGCAAACCAAGTACACAGTTTCCTACATCCACACTTTTACCCCAAGATTCAGTAGCAATGTTCTCAGTGACTGAAGGATTGCCATATTTAGCTCTACGCACAATAAACATAGAACATCTTAGAGTGAGTATACTGAGAAAACTACACTTGCTAAGGGCAGAGTACACTATGAATAGAAGAAAAATCAATTAAAATGTTATTTTATCTAAAAGAAGGCATGCAGACATTTATCTTACACCTTCTAGAGACAGACTCTCGAGGATCCTCTAGGAAGGTGCAAGAAGGACTACAAGTATGCTTGACCTGCTCCAGTCTGGTGGATGAAACTGGTGCTTTAGAATGGTCATAGGTGGCACATTAAGAGAGAAAGAGTACTACCTAAAGCCAATCTAAAACTGGGAGGAAAAAAAGAAAAGCTGCTTCTTTTCAAATTGACAGCTGGGGAAGGAACACAAAAGGATTTATTCGCATTGCCAACAGCAAAATAAAACAAGGGAATCGCACATTTGATAGCATCCCCAACATGTTTTTTACAGATTAAGCCACATTGTTGCCCCGATGACATCCTGGTTACTCATTTCTTTACCATCTAAGGCATTAGAAAGGTTACAATGAAACAAAGGTACTTGCATCATGGCAATAGCATTTCATAGACCTAAGAAGGGACATCAGAGTTAGAATCAGCATTAATGAGATCATGTGTGGAACTGGAGTCAGTAATCAGCTAAGCTGCAGGAGACTTCGAAGCAACTGAGACACATGGATTCAGAAAACAGAATAAGCTTATAAACATTTGTTTCACCTTCTACGTAGATAAAGTTCTGTGGAAGGAGCTCTTTTTGAAGAACATAACATTTGCAGGTCTAAGAAGTGCCCTGCCTTATAAAAAAATCATCTTGCAAACATTTAGAAGGGGAGATGGATTCACAATTGAGAACTTCCATTTCCATTTGCCAGTTAAAAAAACTCTGTGCTCTTTGGTATATCAAACATCTTTGCCTCTGCAATGGCCAAGCGAAAACCAGGAAGAGCCAGACCTAGATGTTGTTACTATAAGCAAATAACCTGTATAGAATATTTGCTTCCCCTTCCCTTGTTACTTTCCCTTTGAAATAAAAATTTGCTATTTGTTACAGGCCAGCAAAAACAAGTTTTCAACAAGCTGAGTAACTTACAAATGGCAGTGACATAAATGTGAAGACAGTAGAAAGTTATCAGCAGCAGCAAGAGTGGGGCTGCTCTACAAGACAGGGCAAGCTGGGAGTGACCACAGCACAGGCAGGGCAGTAGCTTCATCCATTAGGGCACAATCCTGCAGCACCTGAGCTGGTGAAGCCAGGGGCTGATAGCAGGGTCCATTGAAAGCGTCAGACATGCTGAGGTGATGAACCAGGTTCAGGGTCTATCCAGACAATCCAGTCAGGAGTAGCAAGAGACTGGGCTTGAGACAAAGCTAAGATCCATCCAGGAGACAAGGCTGGAGACACACTTGAGGACAAGGTTGTAGTAGGTACACCTACAACGCAATTCAGAAAAAGAGGGCCCAAGCCTAAGCTTAAAAATAGATCACCTAGACCCATGGGCAGAGGATGCACCTCTTGGTGCTCTCTGGGTCAAGGTGGTAAACAGCTGCTGATAACAGCCAGATATCCAGTCTTCTTTCAGAATTGGTTCCTGGGGAGAAATGCTGCATTTATGTTGCAGACACAGGCAGGGCTTTTGAGGTTCTTGTAATCCTTGTAACACATACAAAACAGTTCATCAATAATTTGATCCTCTCTCTACTTTGATGTGCAAGACTGACATTTTTCATGTGAGACCTTCTAGTGGCAGTTACTACTGATGAACAACATCCATGCTGATCAATGACACTTTGAATAACCTGAAATAAGCTATTCTTAAATGAGAAAATGAAGAAGTTAATTACAAAAGGGTTCACCCATTTGAGTAAAAGTGTGCTGCACTTGCACTAAGAGTTGAACATCCACTTGCCCAAGGCAAACTTTCTCACATTTTTGTTCTGACTTAAAATTTTTGACACTGGAGCTTTAAAGAGAGGCACTGACAAAGAAACCATGCTGAAAAACTGGCTTAAGTGGGGATTTATGTGGTGATGAGACCACACTTGCTGGGTTTCCTTGAGTATTTGACAACAATTCTCCTCCCTCTCTGGGTCTGGCACTCACGGGGTCCCTGTGGTGGGTCCAAAGAAGTGGTCTCACACTGAGACCTCTAGTAGTTTACTATGAAAAAATATCTTCAGCCTGGAGACTGTCCAAGGATAACTGCATAGCCAGTAATATTTTACTTCCTTTATTAACTCTTGGAACTTCTGCATTAGACTTTGGCAAGGTGACATCACAGTTAATTTTGCAACATGCAGTCAAAAACTGCACTATTAAAAAAATTATGGACAGGTTATGACTCTTGCACGGTGCAGTCATCAAAATTCTTCAAAGTCACACTCCAGCATCAAGCGCCAACCCAGATAACCAGACAAATGCTTAGACTGAGGATAGAAGGAGGTATTTAATTCAAAACTGAAGTCTGGTTACATTTGTGAAATATGGACTGAACTGGGCAGATTGGCTTGGTTTTTCATTTATTGGGCAAATGTCTCAATTATGCTATGATAAAAGTACAATGTTATTTCTATAGAAAGGATACTAACTGAACCCAAACTCAGCATGGTATCACATGACACTGTGCATTTGATTGCAACATCAAAATTAGTTAAAATACAATTTTTTAAGTTATTTAAAAATTAATTGATAAGACATGTGAAACTAACCCATGCCAGCCTTTACCAAGAAGGAAGTCATCTCCATTAGTCTTTTCCTTTAATGTAGGCTCATAGTTCACTAAAAATCAACTCCAGTCTCATTACGCACAAAAATAAGATTGCCATCTTGTGGAAGTCCATAGGCAATACAAAATTTGTCAGCTTTCCACCACTTAAATTTCCAGAATACTACTTCAGTGAGGGGGAAAAAAAAGCCAAACAAAGCATCACCACCACCATCACCAACAAAACCACATAGGAACAAAAAAACCTAAACAACCCAACAAATCAAACCCAAAAGAAGATTGGACAGAATTTTATTTCAGGTAGACATCGAGGCAGAGTTCAGTAGATATATCTTAGGTATTCCTGAATATCAGAAATTCCAGTTTTATTGAAGACAGTGGAAGATACTTGACAGGCATCTTAATTCATGAGGTTTATCTTTCTCTCATCACCCCATACAGAAGACCAGGAAGATGATCAAATCAGACTCCACCTTACTCGTTTCCATTATCCACCTTAATTGTTTATTGTTCCCTTAAAAGCAGCATCCTAAATTTCCTTTATGTGTTCCTTCCTGGGATAATAATTGAACCCACTGGTCACCATTCTCAGAGGTGGTGCTTCAACAGCCTCATTTCACAATCCACAGGACAGAAATAAATCAGATTCCCTGCCTTGAGTCTTCACCACCCCGAGGAAGAATCTGTTGGTCTTATCACATTGTCATAATTACAAAGAGATAAAATTAAATGGTGGAGATTTGGATTCCTAAGACCTTCAGTGTCTGGGTCAGCAGGTTTCCTACAAGTCCACCTCTAAACAAGCATTCATTAAAACAGATTGAATCGTAGATCACATTACTGAACAATCTGGATTATTAACTACATTCACATGCAGCAATACATATGCTTACAATTACACATATAAAATAATCTATACATATTTACCACCAATATTCATGCCCTCTAAAATAAAAGGCAAATCCAGTTGTGGTGATAATGGACATTATAAAAATATGCGAGATTTAATGTAGGTTACAGGGTTGCCAAGTATGTGTACAATCAACGGTGAAGACTTGTTTATAGTTTGCTAAAATTCTGTTTAAGATAGATTGTGCATGGCAGCCATATGGCAACAATTGTGGTCTTCAATTCTTAAATTACTTTAGCATCATTGTAAGGAAACAGCCTTCATTTGTGCAATGCTTTTACCTCTTCACTATTAGACTATTAAAACTCCAGCATTATATCTTAGCAGTCTTTTCTCACATCTTGTGGGAGAACTTTCTTAGAGTATACTTAGATTCATATTTGTGCCACTTTTAAGAAATATACTGCCTGTGGCAGTACTTGTTTGTTTTACTTTCATATTAAAATGTTTCTGAAAAGAGAAAGCTATTTTAAGAATTTGCTTGCAAGTCTTCCACTGTTAAAAACCATTTATATGAATAGTAAGGATTTTAAAACCTACCAACCTAAAGACAAAAAGTAGTTGGTTCTCTAAAATCAGCTGTAAATCTTGCCTAAATATCCATGACCATTTGTTTTGTGGAATAAAGAATTCTTTGCACTGTTACCTTTTCCATATAGTAGCACAAGTATTGAGACAACATCTTTTATTCCAGTGCAGATTTGCAAAAAAACCCATCCTTTCACCTTTCAGATTTCAGGAGACTGCAGTTCTCACTCCTTAAGAAGCACTATCAGAGACAGAGAAGAAAAAATACTGGTTTGAATACTTTGAAAAAAAAAAAAAAGTCTTAATTAGCACAGCAAGTTCTTACTAGAACCAGACTTCCAAGACCTCATTCCCTAGTAAAATTCTTTCTAATTCCTTTCATTTAGAAAGTGATTCTAAATTAAGTGATAGAATGTCTTTTATTTTTACAACATATTTTGTTAACAGCCTTTGAAATTTGAATGCAATTCCAAGGTTAAATAGGTATAGACAGGTTGGAAATACACACCAGCAAGTCAGGAAGCAAAGGGATCTTCAAATCTGAGCCACAGTAGCAGTAGAAGCCAATTTATGTCATATAATACTAAAGCTTTTTTTATTGAATATTCGTTTTCTTTGAATACCATATACTTCAAAGGCTAGGCTACAAAGCAACCTATAAAAGCAGAAAAGCTTGCAGCTAAATAGCACAGTAAAAGTTGATGATTTTCTCATATTTTTACTGTTTATAAAATTTACTAATTTTCCAGCTGATTGTGCAAATATGTGAACTTATTCAGACATCTTTCCACCTCAACTTTGGTGGCAGGACTACAAATTGGTTTATAAGAAAAAATTCCTTAGAAAAGTCTTCAGCATCCTGTATCAGAATCCTCCATTACTAGTGTCATGGTTGGGGTGCAAGAACATTCTAGTTCTTTGCTTTTCCTACCAATAGTAGTAAGCTGTGGTCCTTTAAAAGCAAGTGAGATTGAAGAAAGACTGAATAGTAGATCCCATTTCTACAACAAACCTCAGCTCTGAGACAGACATGAAAATTACATCTTGTCCGAATAAGGCATTTTCATTCCAGCTGTCAGAGATTTGAGCAAGTGTTAAGTAAACTGAAATATATATTTACTAGTTACCAGAGCTTTTCTTTACTTTTATACCTTTTGATTTAGTGTCTGCACCTGCTAGACACATTTGTTATAATATTCCAGAAAGGAAGGTATAGTATAAACTACAAAACATTCTGCAAATATCCCCTTTGCTTGGAAATTTCCTCCTTTTTCCAGAAAGAGTGGGGAAAAAACCTAATGTGAAGCAGGATGGCTTTTTGGCACTATGTCCTCTATTCATTAAGAGCCAGCTGTACTTAACCAGCACCAGCTCATGAAGTGGATTCACCTATACTAATTCTATAGGAATGAAAAGAGGAGAAGCAACCAAGAGACTTCTGATCCCGTTTCAACTCCTACATTGCCTTGGCCAGAGGACTCCATTGGGCTAATGCTTTTCTGCTTCACAAAGAGACATAACCAAGAAAACATGAAATCAGAATATCTCTATTTTAGATAGCCCACAAGAGGTGTTGCTGTTGAAGGCACTTCACTCCCAACCCTACAGCTGGATTCTCCTTATGGCACTGCAGACAGCTGGCTCTGAAGAGTGATGTGAGCAAAACATAAATGGAAAGTACAACATAGTTAAGAACCTGAATGTGGCACCTGAGACACATCAGGTTATATGTTTTCATAAGCAACTGTTATTTCTAAGGTCTAAGTCTTATTGCCATTATTACACTTGGCAGTTAAAGCATCTAGTTGTTAGCAAAGGACAAAAGCTTGCCTGGTTTACATTCTGAAGAGCCAGTACCCAATGTCACTTAGATACAAGTCTGTGTCCGAAACTGCCACATCTTTCACATCAAGAGCTCATGTATGCTTTTTGGAGCACTCCTGCATTTAAAGCAACTGCCACTCCTTCTCTTCCCAACCATCTGTTCCGAAGAGCCCATACACAGTCATGCACCTGTTGCACAGTTTCTCAGTTACTCCAATGTCGTCACAGCCCTGCATCCACATACACAGCTCCTGTGCCTCCTGTTAGTTTCCCATTTTGCTTGCATGCACACAAGTGTCTGCGGTTGGCCCCTTGTGACCACTTTTACCTTTCCTGAGGGCTCTCTTCTACCACCTTGTTCCATTGTATTTGCCACCCCTAGCCTCTGTTCCTTCTAAGTGCAAGGTTTTATCAACCCATGTCTAGTTTAAAGCCCTTTTCACCAGATTGCCAAGTCTGTAGACAAAGGTGGTTTTATGCCATTTTGTCAGATGGATCCCATCTGTCATTCCTTGAAAAGGGACATATAGTCACAAAAGCTAGAGCTCCTTCTGGAACACCAGCCACACAGCCACTTTTTAATTTGCAAGAGGCATCCATTTCCACCTGAGACTCTCCCCTTCACCAGTGGGACCGAGGACAATAAAACCCATGTTCTCATATCCTTTACCTTTGTCCTCCAGAGCTCCATAGTCCAGCTTGATTTGTTCTAGGTCTCACTTGGTGGCATTATTAATGCCCTGCAGGCAATCAACGAAGGGTAACCATCTGAAGGCCACATTAATTTTAGCTGTCATCCAAAACACCTTGGATTTGGGCCCCACCAAACTACAAACCTCCTGTGATACCATATCTGACTGGCAGCTGAGCATTTCCATCTCATGCAAATTGAATCTCCAACCACTAACGCCCACCACTTCCTCCTGTCGCTAACGCTCTGTTCAGGCCCAACTGGCCCTGATGTCTCCCTTAATGTAGTTTGCTCTCCTGCATTGGCTATTAGGGCTCAGTACCAATTTTGTGAATTCAGATCAAAGATGAGAAAGAACCTTGCTCCTGTTGCTGAAGCCAGAAGCTTCCAGCCTCCCTCTTCTTGGGAGCCTCTACCCACCACTCCTTCAGACACAATGTCTACCAGTGCTGCCTTCCTTGTATTGTGTGGCTTGGGCTCTCATCTCTGCAAACACTCTAGGAAGACCCTGTCAGTCTCTAGTTTGTCCTCCCTGATGTTGTGTGTCCTGCTCACCTGCTCCCTCAGCTAGAAATTCAGTGCCACAAACATGTCACTTCTCCCACAAGCTAAACTACTATCACCAAGACACCTGGCCCCAGGGAAAGGTACCAGAATTTCCTCCAGCCCAAAACCTGAAAACTGGCCTCCTCTCTCTGAAGTCCTACCTAGTCTGAGTGAAGGATTACAGAAAGAAATAAGATGATCCTATGGGAGAAAAACTGCCTAAGTGAAATGCCACAAATACTGAAATATCCTTTCTTGTGGTGTAGAAGGACTATGAGATGACACAGGTTTGCTCCTACTCATGTTGAGATGAGCAGAAGTTTTCGCTATTTCATTTTTAAAAACAAGGCCCTAGGCTGAATTTGAGCTCATCTGCAGTAAAGTACCTACAGAGACTTGAGTATTTTTGACAGGATAGCAGGTAGAAATATGGTTTATGAAAGGAGACACTGCCCTACTGGTGTTTGGGGATGGGTTATAATTCAAATAACATAGGATATTTGGATAACTTATTGCTCTGGTGTTATGTACTATACTATGGACTGATTTACCTTAGCTCTCCAAATTGAGGGATGTTTTTATTCTTTCACTGTTTCCCCAAGTGCAGAGGCCTATGGGAGGCTACAGATACTTTTTTCTTCCTAATATACTGTCTAAGAAGAGATCCCATACATCTCAGTGGGAATCTTGGAATGTACAAGAAAGCAAATTTATACCCTCTGGAGCTGTTACGTTTTCCAGTGGCATCGTAGTATATGCACCCACCTACTTTCATCACCACTGTATCAATAAATCCTGCTCCACAGCTACAAAGATAAATGTTTCTTCATATATATATACACACACACAGAGTATATGAAATAATGATTTTCCTAGCATCACAAAGAACCTTCTTGTTCCTAAAATGCAAGGGGAATCTGTCTTCTTCACTGGACAAAAGAAAAAAAAAAATAGAGACAACTTCAAAAATCTATAACAATAAATGTTGGATTTAAGATCTCATCTATACTGTACTGAAACCGCAAACTGGATGTTCAAACTCTACACCCTGGTTGTAGCCCTAGAGCTTATCCCATTTAATGTTTCAGAACCTGCAAAAGGTGTCAGAAGCAGTTTAAGGTCATTAAAAACCCGTTAACATTTTGGAAGTGAAGTAAGCTTTGTGATTTAGTCTGTTCTGGTAACAGGATAAATCTTTTCTTTCAAAAGATGGGTGGCTGACTTAAGAGGTGTGTAATCCTTACAAAGATTAACTAATTTTGCAGAACAACTACTAGACTAAGGTTAATCTGACTTCAACCACTAAATGACTTGATCAACATAAAAAAAGCTGTAGTCCTTACTCAGTATCATGCTAATGAAAGAAATCCCACTGACATAAAAGGAACAGTTTGCCTGCTTTGAAAACACTTATACGTAGTTGATTAAAGAAAAAAAAATAACAACCAACAAAAACCACCAACCACCACCTCAGTATTTCTTCTTATTGCAAACAAAAAGACAAACATGAAGATGTCATTCATATACCTAGAGTTGTTTTTCTCCTTTTCAAAAAAAAAAAAAAAAGATAGACATTGGGAATTTTTTCCGGTTTACAGTGTTCCAGAAACACATCAAGAACTTCATCATCAAAACCAGACACTGCCAAGATGATAGCATGCACAAAAAGCTTTATTTAGTTTTAATTTCCACCATTTGTCCACAGAAGAGGTTCCTTTGCTATTCTGTCCACCCCTATGGCATCTGCTCATCCTTAACATAGTATTTAGTTTCACTCCTAGTCTCAAAAAAAGCAGCATCCAATATTTCCACATTTAAGACAGAAATCAAGAAAATATTCAACACTGTTAACTTCCCATTTAGCCAGTTACTTAAAAAACAAAATAATCTCACTAATTACACTTGGCAGGTAGAATTTTGAGTGCCCACATGGAATCAAGATCCTCTGTGCTTGATACTGCACAAGCAGGATAAGGACTCCTGGATACTCCTGCTTCCAAGGACCTAACTTTTAAATCTACATGCCAAGCCAATAGTGGGAAATAAACAGAGCAGAGGATGTGAATGCGAACTCAATTGCTAAGAGGTCACTGAGGTATAAGCAGATGGAGAATAACAACTCACAAGGAATAATTAATTCTGAATGCAACATACGAATTGAAAACATTGTTTCTATCAAACATTATGGTTTATACCCTAAAAAAGGAGAAGGGTTAAAAATTAAACAAGTGTGGATGTTGCTGAGCCAAAAGCAGTGAGGCAATTGGGGACAGCAACAGGGAACTGTGAACATTTCTCTGAAGTCCTCATTTATTGCCAAGCCATATTGGTTCAGCCCTAGGTTCTTTTCAGGAACATGATCAACCCTGGAAATGGTAACAAAAGTTGTACTCTTTACAACTCCAATTCCTCTCCTCTACTCAATAGCTGATTCCAAAACCAGATATCTTCTCCCATCCCCATAGGAACTGAAAGTTCTTCTCCAAACCACATCTTCAATGAGAAGATACTCGAGCCAAATACTACTTCTATCTAGAGCCATAGAAATTCCCTCAATTTAATTAAATTCCAACTCAGGAGATTCCAGCAGGACGTCTAGACAACTACTAGCAGTTTAACTGAACAGCTTTCTCATAATTGCATTATGAAAGTGTATGGCTTGCTGAGATGGCCTAATTATGTGTTAAAAGAGCTTTAAAATAAACTTTCCTAAAGGAAATATTTGGCGGTTTGGTTTCACCTGCTGGCCTGGTTGTATATTCTGTCATTTTGCCACAAGTACCACAACAAAATGCACAGCTCCAGATTTTTATCTACATGGTTTATATACAGAGCACTGTAGCTTAAAAAACAGAACATTCAGGAAACTAAAGAAGCTGTGACTCACAAGGAAATTGAACACACCAGAAAAGTTGCAAGTGACAGGTAGCAGCATCTACTAATAAAAGATAGTTTCTTTATACATAACTACCTCAGGTAAGCCAGGAAATAAGGCTTTCTCAAATTTTTTAAAGCAGATTAGTTTCCTTAAGAAAAAGTGTTTCTCAGTCCTTTCTTATGTCTTTTGTTATTCAAAATACTTTTGTGGAAAGAGTGGAAAAAATTGTTTTCAGCAACTGAAACCCAGAATGTTTTCCACTTTATATATTAAACAAATGAAATAATAGATGCTCCAGCTGCCAATAATGGAGGAGAGAAACCAAATTCTGGCTTGAGTTCTGAGTTCTCATGGAAGCTTCTGGGGAGTTGAAGAACAATTTTTCTATCCCCTTCACTGTAACTTCCTCTGCAATCAAGCTGTGTTGGACAGTACACAGATAAAACACTTGCTTTCACATGTAAAACAAGTGTACATAGCACACATGCACAGCAAGTAATCACAGTTTGTGCTTAAGCAAGGGATGAAAATTTTCTCTGAATACTCCTGTATTTTGCCCAAATTTCCTATCATTACTTTTGAACTCCCACAGCTTTGATTTACTGCTTCATTCCCCATAGAGCAGAAGGCTAGACCAGATGAGCTCCTCATGTCATTTCCACACTGAATTATCCTAATATAGGAATATATTCCAAGTATCCTAAGGTAGGAGCATTATGCTAATAAAGGAATTAATACTGTAACTACCTCTCAGGTCTAGGACATTGTGCTTAGACTCCTGTCAAAGACCCCATAGCTGTGCTAAGCTCCCAGTGATGAGTACATTCTCCTTCTAGCCCCAATAATGATTTTTAAAAGTAGTTTCCTGTTCTAGAAGTCATTTTAAACCTCTGCGGTCTGAACAACCCTCAATACATATTTCACGGTACCAGACTACTACAATAGATCTGTAGAGTTCCCGATTGAAGTAGCTGAACTCTGAAGCAGGCTTCTACTGGATAACCTTAGTTTCCTAACTACCCATAACCATACATAGAAAGCAAATGTATAACTTATTCTATTGCCTAGATTTTTGTTTTCTAGATTTTGGAATGTCCATGTTCAGTACAATCCGTCGTTATGATCCAGTGTCTTTTCACTCAGGGAAAGAAGGTTATTTTTCTTAACAAACACCACCATGAGAAAATTACCAAGAGATTGGCCAGATCTTTTCCTACACTGCAGCCTCAAATACCCCATCCACCAACTATTCTGAAGAAAGGTCAGTCTGTGCCTGTCAGGCTGGGAAGCAGAGACTCCCAGGATGGTGAAGGATGGAAGCTTAGCACTTCTGGCACCAGGAGAAAGGTTCCTGCTCCACCTCAAGATCTGCAATGACAGAATAGATTCAGTGCTGTCACAGCCAACAGGAGTCTGGGAGATCTGTTCAAGAAAGCACCCAACCGAGCTACACCTGGGCCATCCAGGAGCACCAGAAGCAGCAAGTGATAGTAACGGGAGACTCTCTCCTGTTAGAGACAAAGACTTCCATCTGCCAACCTCAGACACCATCTGGGAATGTTTATGTTGATCTGGACGCTGCAGAAACACTGCCAAGGCTTGTCAGGCCCTCAGGCTTTTACACTCTGCTTTTTTCTCCTGAAAGCATCAGGGGTGATAAGAAAAGTTTCAAGCCCAACTGAATAGCCCTGGTAGTGATGGTCAAGTGCCAACAGGGTCCAGATGATGTTCTTCTTGATCCTGTCTGTGAGGGAAAAGGGCATGAGGAGGAGCAGATGGACCTGCAGGTCAACAATTGGTTTCACAGTGGTGTTGGTAACAGGGTTTTTGTTTTTATGACTATAAGATCCTTTCTGAGGCTTGAGGATTTCTAAGAAAGAGATTGGATCCCCTTAAGTAGGGCAAAAACATCTTTACCATGGCTTGACCAACTTGGTGAGGAAAGTTTTAAATTAGGAATTACCGTGTTGAGTGGGGGGGAAGATGACCAACAATCAGGTTAAGAAGCTGTCAAACATATTGACAAAGTTTGTGGGGTGATGCAAGCATCAGGGACCTTACAAACAATAAAACAGGGTTGAAGGGGACCTGCCTCAAGCTTATCCACATAAGCACGTGCACAACAGACAGAATTACGGGCAAAGCTCTCCCTCCTTTTCGGGGATGTCAGCACAGCCGGGTGCCTCTCAAGTGCACTAATCTACACAGCACAGGAAGTGAACAAGGAACTAGAGGTGTGTGTGCTGTTGCAGTTGTGAACCCGCTTGGGTTACAGAGATATAGGAGATAGTCCACACTGGAGCAGGTTCCTGGCAGGACCTGTGAACCCATGGAGAGATGAGCCCATGCTGGAGCAGGCTTGCTGGCAGGACTTGTGGCCCTGTAGGGGACCCATGCTGGAGCAGCCTATTCCTGAAGGACTACACTTTGCAGAAGGGACCCATTCTGGAGCACGTTGTGAAGAATGGCTGCCTGTGGGAAAGACCCATGCTGGAGAAGTTTTTGAAGGACTGTCTCCTGTGGGAGGGACCCCATACTGGAACAGGAGAAGAGGGTGAGGAGTCCTTCCCCTGAAGAGGAAGGAGCAGCAGAGACAACGTGTGATTAACTGCACACAATCCCCTTTCCCTGTCCCCCTGTGCCACTGGAGGGAAGAAGGTTGAGAAAAATGAGAATGAAGTTAAGCCCAGGAAAGAGGGAGGGGTAGGGTGAAAGTGTTCCAAAATTTAGGGCTTTTTCTCAATAGCCTACCCTGATTTGATTGGTAATAAATTAATTTCCAATTCAAGCCTGCTTTGCCCATGACAGTAATTGCTGTGTGATCTCCCTGTTCTTATCTTGACCCAGGAGCCTTTCATTGTATTTTCTGTCCCCCTGTCCAGCTGAGAGGGGGCAAATGATAGAGCAGCTTGGTGGGCACCTGACAGCCAGTCAAGGTCAACCCACAACATCAATGTATGAATATGTCAAGGAGAAGAAAAAAGAAAATTAATCTGAAGTCTCCTCAGTGATATGCAGTGAGTGAAGAAGACACAACGGGCACAAAATAAAATACCAGAAAATCCACTTAAACATAAACCAAACAAGAACTTCTTTACAATGGTGGTGGTCAAGCACTGGAGTAGGCTGCCCAGAGAGGTTGTATAGAGCCTCCATTCTTGGTGATATTTAAAACCCAAGTGGACAATGTCCTGATCAACCTGGTCTTATTGACTTGCTTTGAGCATGGGGATTGGACCAGATGATATCCAGAGGTCCCTTCCAACTTCAACTGTTCCTTGACTCTGTAAAGTTATGGAGCACATTATTGTCTAAGCTAGTAATTAATTTACAGTAGCTTTGCTTTTAAAACATTTCCAAACTGCCTAGGCAGACAAAGTAAGGCTATAAGTATAGTAAGAATTCAAGTACAAGCCTTCTCCAGGACCCATTCCTTTCATTTAACAGCTGACAGCTAAAACTGGGATTCAAACCTGTATCTCCTGTTTTGCACAATACCGCCTATAGTGTAAGCACTTTTTCTAAGAAGTTTTATATTTGCATATATCTTAATGCCAGAGGCTTCTCCTATTCCAAAATATCCTGAAGATAAATTCATCCTCTTCAGGCACAGAAGTTTCAAGGCAAAAGTCCCTTTCAATATTGCAAACATACATATTTGTAAATACATGGAATAAATTTTCAGCACATCTTTAAATTCTTAAGCCTACAGGGAATACTTGTGTCCAAAAGCCATCATTTTATCATATAAACCAGAAGAACATCAATTCAGCTGCAATTAGGCTTTTAACTCTACTTCCCTAAGATGAACCATTCAGAAAGTTAGCTAGCCCCAGTCAACTTAAACAACTAATTGCACACAGGAACTGCCTGTGCACTTATCTTTTCCAAACATCTGCTTTGTCCTTGGCAGATGAAATATCTACACATCTGGAAAGTTTCAGACATGGGGTCACCATGTAGACCAAGATCATGAACTTTTGTCCTTCATTTCATGGAAATAAATTATTGTATTATTCTACTTGCCCCTTTCTGGCAAGCTGTAGCCAAGATATTCCTAAGAAAGATACTTCATAACCTCATTGTTGTCAGTCTTAATAGACAACATTTGTGTCAATAATAACAGTAAAAAACCTCTGTTGTCTAACTAATCACTTCCATCACTTATTTTACCATCATGTCCTTAACTTCTGCTTAGCCTGACATCAAAATTTTATTGTCAGCAGTTTATCTAACACTATAAGTTACCTTAGATCTTGGTTTTATACCAACTGCAATGTTTGGAAGGTTTGCAAAGGCTGGGCTCTGTCTCTAGAAATTATAGGGCAATGAGACAACTCAAGACAGGATCATGTTCTCTAAACTCTCCTATGGCTATAAACCCATGCAAAAGAAGAGGATGGCCTTTACTCCTTCACTTAACTCCTCTTCTTCCTTCCCTTGTTAAAAAGTACAGGAAAGCCAGCCAAAGCCACAAGAAATGGTTTAGAGAACAGTATTTAGCAAGAAGTTTTTAAATAATCTTTGGGTAATTTCAAGAGACATTTTGAAAAGTGATTAGTGAGCCTCTTCCAAGGCTGTGCAGTAACACAAAATAAATCAGAATGTGCTTCAAGTATTTTCTAACCACTGTATGGGCAAAGCCATGGGCTGAGTGCTATAGCAGTGACTTTGAAGAGGAAAACCAGAAGAACAGACCAGTAACAACGGTAGAATAAAGTATTCTAAGCACAGAAAACTGATGTTTCACCACATGCAACCATGTTCAGTAGCCAAAGGCATAAAAGTACTTGACAGCCTGGCTATGTGATAGAAACAGTTGAAGGTTCCCTCAGAAAATAAAATCCCAAGAATCAGGACTTTAGGTAGCAAGATGAGTCCCAGTCATCTCTGGTGAGTGAGTGTAGGGAACTCCTTTTAGCATAATACACCACTGAGGCTTTCTGCAACTGGAATCACAATGTTACTCTTGCATTAATACTCTTTTCCCCTTGAATTATGTATTTAGATGCAAAAACAAGCAATCAGATTTCCCAGCTGCACAGGAAAGTCAAACCCTGCCTCCATTCATGAGGCAGGAGTATACATAAGAGAGCACATGACAAATTCAAAAGCACTACAGAATGGAGAGAGAGAAAAAATAAAACAAAACAAAAGCAAACAAAAACCAACAACAGAAAAGAACCCACTACCACAAAAAAAGCCCTAACTTTTAAACTATGCTGTCACATCATGACCCAATTCAGATTTTACTAGGTACCAAAGGTTTGAGGCATCTTCTGTCCAGAGTCAGAAGCATCATTACAGTTTGTGATGAATCACTGGTATACACCAATTTCTAATCTTGAGTCATTAATCTTGAGTACATTAATCTTGAGTACATTAATAAACCCCCACGTTTCTGCAATAGATTACATTCCAAGTAAGATCCTACCGCATGGCTTTTCCTGAATTCATAACATGTTGAAAAGAGGACTTGATCTGGTGAAATACGTGTTCATGTGAACACAGCCCTTGTGGGTCTCGTTCATGTCACTTCAGCCTCAGTTCAGCAACTGCTCCAGCCCCCAGCTGTGTGCATGACAGTCTAGCCTTTTTTCCTCTCATTCTCCCTAATGCAAGATACCCAGTTTCATAAATCAGACAATATAGTGAGCACTCCAGATAAGCCCTTCATTACACTACTTGCCCTGTGTCAGCCTCTGCATAACAAAGCAACTCAGCCAGTTGCCAGGAACTACACCTTAGGTACTTCAGTGCTTTTAAAAGGGTACAATCGGACATAGGTTCATAATCCTTACAACCAAAATAGTGACGAGTCACTTGTGCTATTTAACATACCACTGAAGACATCATCAGATGGAAGGGAGGGAAATTTTTGTTGTGTTCCTTGGAAAGCACAAGGCAGTAGTGCTGCAATAAATATCTGTCTTCTTTCATTATTTTATCTGAAAAACCTTTATCCGCCTCCTGTGGTCTCTGTTGTTATCATTACACTTTAATAGCACAGCCATAAATTTAAATGCAGTCAGCTGCATGACATCAGCACAGCTCTGCAGCTAGTCTAATTGCTCAGAGTGATATCATTCATCAGTTCCAAACCTGTCTGACCAGACACCATTTTCCCCTATAAGGTAACTCATCCAGTACTGAATTTATATCCAGACTACATATAACGTGTTCCAGAGAAACTGTAAAATTATTTCACTGAAACCATGCATCAGGCTGTTGTTAAAGGCTGGGGAAGAAAAAGGGCATTTTAGCTTATTCACATTGATAATAGCTCATTTCTGTGACCCACAAGATGTACTTTGATAAGAGCCAGGCATTGTGCCTTGCTTACATGGAAACACCAGCTTTACCTTCTACCTACAACTCCTCTGTCCCATGCTTTGTTCCTTCTCCCTCTCAAAAGCCTTCACATTGCTCCTGTCTACTTGCACAGCTGCCTATTGAGAAAGCTTACACATTTCTATAAACATTGCTTATGCTTGTGACAGCTCCGTAACAGCATTTCAGACCTTTTCATTTTAAAAAGCACAGGACAAACTTACGTAGCTGTAGATAAGAAAATGGTAATGACTTTCTGTAGGAAAGATGCTATAGATATGCTGTCCTGAAGAATAATTGCCTCTTAAAACCACACACTGCTTTTATTTGCTTTACAGTTATTAAAATGCCCAAAACCAAACTATCAGTTCATGTTTTAGCAAAAGTTCCCTAATTTAAAGTGATTATACTCATGCATTTCAAAGCAAAAACTGAAATACTGAGACCAGAACAAAGGATTTACTTCAGTTGTATTTATTTGGCATCATCTGTGATTTATTCACATAACTAAGTTTTCAGTTCACATGATGCCAGTGCTGGAATAAATGTATTATTTGCTAAAATAAAAGCCTCATTATTTCAATACAATGCATTACTGAGCAGTTACACTAAGTAGCATTGCCATTATCGATATTCTATTGGTAAATCAATTCTATAGATTTTACAAGTGTATCCAACACAACTAAAGGCAAAAATTCTATAATAAATTAATCTAAATCAATGTCATCTGGCACAACAATCTTGTCATTTTTGTATTTAAACCAATAACCTTTTTGGTGTATCTTGATACACTACACCACTATAAAAGGAAATGCAACCACAGAAGATTCAGGTGACTAAGTCCCTATTTAGAAAAACAAACAAAGAAAAACCCAAACCCACAAGAAACAAAAAACACACCATCACCAAAAAACACCACCAAAGACAACAAAAAAGAAAAACAACACAGAAAACAATCAACAATTATTTTTATAAATTCTACACAACTACTTGCATTGTTCTCCTAAGGCTCTGCAGCCCAACCATTTCTGAAAGAAAAATCTCCATCAACAAAAAACTCTGTTTGTAGAGCTTGTATCTAGAGAATCTTTTTCTGTAAAATATATTCTAAAAATAACTATTGGATTTTAACATAAGAATGCCTGAATATAAACTGTTACAGTTATCAGCACTTTCTTCCCACCCAAGCAAAACTTGTTCTATGTGCATTTAGGGAACAGACTGAATGGACAACTGTAGCTCCTCTGTGGAGTGGCAAGTAGCCAGGATATCTCCAAGAAGTCTAAAATAGCTTTGCAAACATCTGTTGGAAAAAGATATTGCCTTTGAGAAAAGGAACAATAATTCAAATGCAGTCCATACAAGAGTTCATTACTTTATAAGTCCCCACATGGCCAAATGCAAGCGACATGCAAGGTAGAGAAGCACAGCAAGCATAGCTTTTGCAGTCATTACTACATGGTTTATTTCCTCTCTGTGCAATATTTTGCTCAGCCGCTGTGTCTGGGCCAAGAATAAAATCCCACCCAAAACCAGAAGGGTAGCATGCAAGCCTAGAATCCTGGAATGGTTTGGGTTGGAAGGGACCTCAAAGATCATCTAATTCCAACCCCCCTGCCATGAGCAGGGACACCTCCCACTAGACCAGGTTGCTCAAAGCCCCATCCAACCTGGCCTTGAACACTTCCAGTGTTGGGGCATCTACAACCTCCTTGGACAACCTGTCCAGTGTCTCACCCCCTCAGCATGAAGAAATTTTTCTTAATGTCTAATCTAAGTCTCCTCTCTTCCAGTTTGAGCCAATTACCCCTTGCCCTATCACTACAAGCCCTTGTAAAAAGTCCCTCCCCAGCTTTCATTTTGGTTTGCTTCTGATACTGTAAATTCACAATAAGGTCTCTCTGGAGCCTTCTCTTCTCCAGGCTGAACAACCCCAGCTCTCAGAGCCTGTCCTTGTAGGATAAGTGTAACAAAACCCAGAGTTGAAATTACGATGCCAGTAGAGGCATGTATCAATACACCAGCACCAACATGTGCCTTACCACACCTATGTTATCATTATCCAACGCCTCCTCACATAGTCTGCTTCAGTTCACCAAATCAGAGTAGGCTGTAGCAGGTTAAGCTCTTCTCTAACAAAATGGTTTCATCTACGTACAGGATATGGTATCTTTAGCAATACCACCATAGTTACATGGCTTAACCCAGCCAATTGTTAGTAGGGTTTTATGCAAATATAAAAAAAATAAAAAATCACACTTAATCCCACAGCCATCAGGCCACACTGGAAAACAGCTGGTTTTTTTTTAATGAAAGCTTTAAAAATACTGAATATTTTATCTTATTTATCTGCTAATTCATGCTTCATCCTGATATTTTAAGCAGCTAAGATGGAACCAGGGATGCGTCATCAAATACCATTACCTTTTCCTCATTTGGTTCATTTAGGACAGTATGTCTCATGCCTCCAACTGCCGTAGTGATCACAGGAGAGTTGCAAGACAGTTTTGACCATCTGTAGTTTGCTGCCACCTTCCCCTTCAGGGCAGGAGACAGAGACCAGCCTGTAGTAACTGATTATAGTCTCAGCTGAAACCTAATGCTGTCAAGCTCCGGGATGAGAGACAGGAATATATGGGTCTGCAGAGGCAGATGGGCAAGAAGAAATCACCATTTTCACATTTTGAGAAGAAAAATTATTTATAACAGCAGCAGGCTTGCCCTATGATGTTGGTTGTTATGGAGAAATAGAGCTAAGCAACCTCTTCATAGGAGTTACTGGTATTTTTGATCGAGATCTCCTAGGTTGGCTTGCTCCTATGTGTGATGGCTTCACATGAGTCCACCAAAGCAGGAGAGTAAAGTCAGAAAAGGAGAGAATAAAGCAGGTCAAGTGTTCATGCCTTCGACTGAAAAACAGTACTTTAATGAGAGAGATCTTTACCAAAGCTCCAGTTTTCTCCATCTGACACCGAAAACAACAGCAGCCTGGCAGTCTCAAAAGTCTTTGAGAGCCAAGGGGAGAAAGCTTAAGGGTCATTTCAAGTTTTCTCTGCGGGGACTGCCGCAGGAATGATTGAATTGTGTAACTGGCTGAGCTGCAAAGCAAGGGAGTCCTTTTGATGAAGAATGCTTTCTGTTGCTTCCCCGATGGGTGACTTACCCTGCAGAAATAAGTTGTGTATCCTCCATTCTCCGCTGAAAGTCATTGACATAACAATTCAGCTTTCACAACCAAACCTTTTTTGGCAAGTTGGTGAAAATTTTAAGAGATATTGCAAAATAAAGAGCAACTTCTTGGTTTTGGTTTTGGGGGTTTTTTTTGTTTGTTTGTTTTTTTTCCCAAAAGGCTAGTAAACCACAAGAAGCTTGTGGCTAGGGCCACAAGGAAGCTCTACGAATGATCTGTTCTTATAATTTGGAGTAATCTATAAGTGAGCTAATCTTGAAGTCTTCTTATGGCAGGAATCTGTTTGAAAAATGGATAAAAGAAAATCCTTGCCTTCAGCTTGATCACTTTACCATGTCTTAGAGCCTGTACTGTCCTACAGCTTGAGCAGCCTGATAGTTAAGAGAGCATAGAGGTAACGCAACAACTTTCCTCTACAGGTCGGGACATACAACTGGTCTAATGTCAAAGGCAGATGACTTGTGATTGACCAAACCCAAAGATTTTAGAAGTGCATGCGCTTGGTCATGATACCTAAGAATAAACCCTAAATTCTTGCCAAGACAACCCAGAGCATCCTGAGAAAGTGATGGCAAAAAGAATCTGGTCTTTACTCCATGAATTTGAAGAGGTTGCACGGTGGTTGTGAGGAACCAAGTATCTTCCAACAGAGTACAGCAGTAATTAGAGAGCAGAGAATAAGCCTTGATTATTTACTGATGCATCTGTTTTCTGAATTGAGGATAACAGTAGGAAAAAAAGAGATTGCTTAGTAAATGTAATAGTAAGACCAAGAAGCAAAATAACACAAGACGACACATAATGTAAACTTCCTGAATCATAAAAAAATCACTAGAATATAAAAGTGTAGTGGTCTCAAGCTGATAACTTCTAAAACTTAATGGTATCTTAAATACGAAGGTTTAAGGAACAGTTCTAGCCGCTTCTCCTATTTATGCACTAAAGATTTCTTAATGTTTCCGCTTAAACTTGCCTTTGGTTATGTGAAATAACTGAACTACTGCAGTGATGGACTCCAGGCTGAAGAGAGTGATTGGAAATGAATAGCCGAGGCATGGGAAAAAAGAGCAAATACGTGTGTTAGCACGTGATCTTTTTTCACCTTGCTTTTTTCATTAAAAAATGAGAATTTACATTACACGGACAGAGGCTAGACATAGTGTTACTACAAGAAAAACACAAAGAAGTCTTCAATCTGACATCTTTAGAAGAAAGAGACTTGGGGTTGTCAGCCCAGCTATGCTGGGCACATCACAGTATAATCTGTAATGACATTCTCTTTCTTTTCCTCCAAGTCTTCAAGCACATGCGTTAAGGAACTACAAAACTCATCTCAGGCTGCGTAACGAAGGCGGAGAGTGTCTAGAGCACTTTGCCGTTTTTTTGATGAAGTTATCAGAAATGAAGAGGATGAGGCACAGGATTTAGGAGGAGGAAGGCTGCTTCGGTGAGAAAAGCAGCTGAAGGAACACAGATTAACTGTGTGATGACAAGTAAATCACTGAAACTAAGTTTTGAAAGATGGCCTCCGATTACATATTCTATATTGTCTGTGTTCCCAGCTTGATCTCCGAGGTCATATTTCAGAAGAACAGAGCAACTGAAGCAGACTAAAATTATTCCCACAGCCCTGGAAAATGCTAAAGACTCTGGAAAAAAAATCATGCCATAGACCAGCTACCCTGGCAATCTGAATTGGAGTATATTTTTGCTGTCGATGTCAAAATACTGTGCCTGAGCTTCTGAGCTGCAAAGGGAGTGATCCAACATCCTCCCCACCCACCGCACCTCTCCTCAGCAATGTCAGGATTTGCACCACCCCAAATTGCTGCAAACCAGGCAGGAAGGTGATGAAAAGCAAACAGTTTTGCATTTGGAGTTAGATCACAACCTACACAAAGCCTGGAGCCACAGATTAGGGTGAGTAGCTGTTAATTTTATGTCCTCCAGCCCTTGTGTTCACTGAATGAAGCAGAAGCCCAGCATGAAATACAGTGTGTACACAAGGTACCGTGCATATACTGCTGACAGTAATGCTGGCAATAAAGAGTTCTGAAACTTTGCAGGCTATGAGTGCTTCTCTGAAACACTAAAATATTTTAATATAAGTTAACATATAATAGACCACAAGAAATTTATCATCATAAGAACTGGTGACTGGTCTTTGTTTTGGTAAAGATGCTGGTTTAACAGAACTACTCATATTTGCTTGGGCTTTTTTTCCGTAAGAGTAGGTTGTTAGACTCTGCTTAATGCTGACTGACTGAACAGTATTAACCGCTGACAGCTGAGATGTAAGTCTATTAGAATTTGGGTATTTCTAGCCTGGAACAGCTCAGGGGTTTGGTATAAAACACGGAGCAAGCTTAGAAATGAACTAGATGATTGATACTGTTTTTCTGAACTGAACACAGGACTGGGAAAATAAAAAATAGAAAAAGAAAAGCTAAGGATCTGGAAAGCTATGGGTTTCCCCTAATATATTCCCAAACTTCCTGCAACTCTGATGGTATTTTCTTCACTTAATTTGTTAAACTTAAGACTCTGCCTAGCCCCAGGGGCAGCACCACAGTCCCCCTCGAGCATCATCAGCTCCTGGCCAAACCCCAGCACCAGTGGCTTTGCCCGGCAGCAGCAGCCCAAAACAGACTGGTGTGGTTCCATAGCCCTGCTCCATGGGTACCAGCACCGAGTGGGGACATGGGATGGCCTCGGGTGGCTACTCCATGGGTGACAGCACAGGGCAGGGATGCGACAGGGCCTCGGGGCCACTGCTGCCAGGCAAGGTGCCACTAGAGGGTATCACAACCATGGGAAGCACAAACGAAGCTCAAATCGAGATGAATAAACAGTTTTTCTATACAAACAGCCAACCTTCAGGTCCTCCTCCGTCTCCTGAGTCCTCTGCTGAGGCTGTGGTAACATTTTACACCTTTCCCGCCTCTACCAGACGGCACAAGGCACTGAAAGCTGGTGTTGATAATCCTATTAACAGCGTCTGTGTTTATTACCTGTAATTAAATATTGCCAGTTACAGTGTATAAAGTATATGAGACAAAAAAAAAAAAAAGTTAGAAAGTGGTTAAATCCTGTCTTAAACCTGCAGCCTTTCACAAAAGGGAAAGCATTTGGGTTTTTCCCCTCCTCATCTATTTCAGACTCATGAACATAAGACTCTTAAATGGATTTCACAAAGCATAACATAAAAATATGCAGCAAAGCACTGAGCTCCTGGCCAGACAGCTATTGAAGATGAGTTTTTTTCTTGCTTCCTTTGACTTCACAAGGGACATCAGGATGGATCCAAACAACACAGGCAGACACCACATCTATCAGAAAGTTCTCAATATTCATGAGCATTTGCTTACCCAGTTCCAGAGTGTGGATTGCTTATTAGCTTGGCTGACATAAACACAGTGGTGGTGGGTTTTGTTTTTGTTGGTTTTTTTAAGTGAATAGCCTGGGTGGAAAGACAACGATGTAATTAAAACAAAACAGGACATGTATGTGTTGTAAACAAAAGGATTGGTGATCTTCTTCACACAAATCTTCACTGAGCTGCCATCTGCTCACTATAATGAGCTTCAATTTTCTGAGTATTCGCCGTCACTTTAATTTCTGTGTAACGCTGAATAAAATGATGGGAAATTAATTTCCGCACATTCATGAAATTGTTTCCTCATGGAATAAACATTCTTCTAACCCCATTCTGCCTATCTCAACCCCCATGAGGTTGTAGTCAGACTTCCAACGCAGCAACCATCTCCAAGACAGAGCTGTCCCTGCCCCTTCAACTCACCATAGGACTACCCAGCATCAGCACTGGGCAAAATTCGAACTTAAAGCAGGCTCATCGTCATTTGTGCCAAATATCAAGATGCCTTGCCCCTATCCACAGTTTCAGGCCAGTTTTAGGGGGATTTTCACTGATCTACAGTCCCAAGCCATCCTGTGTCTTCAATCCTAACCACGCAGAAAAAAAAGTTGTCTTCTGCTTCAGGGGCACTAGTCTCCAGTTCTTACTCTAGCCATGGATCACAACTCATCACATGCAAACACGCGATGACTGCCTGGTGACAACTTCATTATAAACCTGAGGGTATATATTTTTTCCTAACTGCTGCTAAGGCCTCTATCCCTCCAAATTATATGAAGGAACCAGGTGCAACCAAAAGTTCAGTCTTGGTTGAGTAACCAAACTACTTCCAGTCCTATTTTGATTCTGCATCTAGGTGACATCCTAATCCTGTCTTGCACTTACCATCACTAACCATGACTCTACCCAAATACAGGACTGTAGCCCAAGACCATCTTGATCATGCCTTTGATCCAGGACCACCAGCTTCCAAACAAATAGTATCAGGCCAGTTTCAGACATCTCCTCTCTTAACACTGTCCAGTCCTAGTCTCGGTTCTTGTCTGCATCACCAATTTCACCTTCTATCTCCAGCCAAAACTACCGTCCTTGAAACTGCAATGTTTTTTATCATCCAGTTTACTTGGGCATTACCAAAGCTTTTGGGTCATAGCCAAATCCTTTAATTTTGTGCTTTAACTTAATGCTTTAATTCCAGCATGACTCTGGGACAATATTCTGTGATGCCTGTATTTCTCTGACCTCGGCATATAAAATGTGCTAAAGTTGGGGGTTTTTTTGGCTGAGGATCTCTGACTGGTGCAGGTCACGGTCTGAATCTTTTTTCATACGGTTTACTCTTGATACCACTATAATTGAACTTTTATCAACAAGTAGTGCACAATAGGCTTGGCTGCAAACCAGAAATTTACTAATAAAAGCATAATTAAAATGAAAATTCCTTGAAGATCAGGTTAAAGTTACCTTTGGCAGTAACTGTTCCTAATTGAACTAGTCTATTGCATTTTACAAGGATATCAAGAAAAAGAAGAAGAATTTTAAAAATCATACAGGAACCTGTGCTAGGCTGAGTACATCATCAGAGAAAAAGAAGAGGGCATCTGGTTTAGGTGTGGGTCATTTTTCCTACTCCTATAGAAATAAGAACAACTACATGGAAAGATTCCCCTGGGCACTATGTCACTGCTGCAGGCCTGTCTGCTCTCAGCAACTCAGAAAAAAAATGATTTATTTTATGTTTGGAAGCCAAGAATTGAGAAAATTTACTGCCCAAGGTCTTCTTTCTTCCACAGGCATGGTACTAACCTTTTGGATATCTTCAACTGAGTGAATCTTTCTTGAAGAAACAATTAAATTACGCTGCTGCTGTCCCTTTGGAGGCGTATGTTATATTTTGTGTCCCTTGCGCAGATACTCAGTGAGTGTCTTACCATGGATGTTTCTGCCAGATTGATAAGAAGAGTTTAGAGGGAACCAACCTCCTGTGACCCAGCCTCAGAGGCCTCATGTTTTCCGACTGTTTTCTAAGAGCTTTGGAGTAGAGCATCTCATGGAAATCTTTAGCTTTCCAGTCTACTTCCAGTTCCTCCCTGAGGAACTCAGCGGAAGGATGGAAATTCTCCACAAGTCAGAATAACTGAAAACCAAAAGACACTGTGGAGTAATAACTTGCTTTCTGTGAGCTAAAACTTCTTAGGAAGTTTTGGGAAGTGGCGGTAAACCTGGTTCAGACAGTGTTTGTCTTTGGAGAATTAGAAGTTCAGCAGTTTCCCTACCTAGAAGCTTGGGCTGTTGGCATCTGGCTGAAGAGGCCGGAGGGGAACATGCTCAGCTGTGAACCTGGTGCCCTCCCAGCTGGTTGTTTTTTTCTGCAAAATAAGCTCGCAGTTCAGTTCCTAAGGCCCATGCATTAAATAACAGAGCTTACGCCTTGTTGTTACTGCAGATTTCGGGGGGGAAACTGTCTGGCCAGGCTCCTGAACCACCCTTCCCATCAGCACAGCTCTCCAGCAGGACTCTAGCCATGCCCGCAAGGCAGATGTGCCTGGAAATGGTTTCTTCATCAG
>JAVSBS010029390.1:31488-55548 GCA_033124195.1 Coracias cyanogaster | reverse complement strand
ACTAGTAGGACCTGCAGAGGGGGAGATACACTTTGAGTAGCTGTTTGCCTCTTCTGCTTTATTGCTTAAGATGCAGGCTGCAGCAAAGGAGATACAATAGATGAGACCTGCAGTGAAAGTGCTAAACCAATTAAAGCTTCATTTACATGTTGATAGCTGCATTCATTGCAAAAACCACTCTAGTGAGGCTCTTTTTTAGGTTAAGTGTATTATATAGAAATACATTCCTTGCAGATTGTTATACAAAGTCTCAAGTTAATTTGTATTCAAGTACCTGGGAGTGATCCTACAAGCAGCTGAGGCACTGGATATATAAGGGTGGTAAACTACCGCAGGAAACACCTGGGGTGAGACATTTTTAATATATATAGTACATTGTATCATCATTTTATATTCTTCTACAGGACACACACATTCTTATCCAGAAGATAATGTTTATACTCACCTTGAAGCATGGAAACAATCTCTTCTGAGAGTTATATCTGCCAAAAACTACTCATTTTTGTACGTTTGTAGGATAATTACTAAAACGGATTAGTCCTAACTAACCATAAGTGAATTTAGAGCAAAAGTGCCTTCCTCTCTCAAATGACATCACTGGAGATTTAAGAGGGTGGGATTAAGAGGGTCATTTTGTTAAAGCCGTATCTTGTGCAGAGATGCCCCGTGCACTGCCCAGGACTCTGTATTGCTTCCTTCCTTCCAACTGTTGAGGATTTACTGGAGGACAAAGCGAGTCGCTTCAGAAATACACCGGGTGCTGGTTTCTGTGAGACGGGTGGTTATCCCAGTCTCAGGGAACTTGCTCCCTCTGCTGATCTGTTTGGATCAGTGTGTTTTTCAGATGACCCTCAGCTGCACTAGGAACTACTGAAAGGATTTTAGAAAGCAGGGTAGAGGCAGTTTTGCTAGAGAGGATGTTACGTGATCTGGTGATGTGGGGTGTATCATACCCAGGTGCTTACTGTGTGGGTGGCACTGTTTGTCAGCTGGCTTCTTACACTGAGAAGATAGCTTTGAAATGCAAGGTGTTAAAAACAAGTCAATTAACCTCTGGAGGTAATCTGAAAAATGAGAAACAGCAGATACCTTTTGGGTTGTGAGCATGGCCACTTCAGAGAGCTCAGTGCGGCTGTTTTTCTGGTGGTCTTCACTTGCCACATAACAGCACAGATATTGGCACTTTGTCAGTTATATTCTGCTCCTCCTAAAATTAGTTTTGGGTGGTGTTTCCAGGGTCACGTTTACTCCAAAATGCTTCCTGTCATTCTGAGTGGGACATCTCTAGGTACACTGCTCCACTTGCACTTACCTTAAGGGATTTAGGATTCTCCCTACTTGGAAGCTGATTGGGACTACCAGGGTCTAAAGACTTTGTCAGAGCAAAATCCTATTACCAGAATGTTTCAAATAAATATCAGCATGTAATTTTTTTCACAGAATGGTTGGCTATGCTTTCTCATATGTATCCATTTTGCAGGAAGGCTGACTATGACACCTCAGATCCTAGTGAAGGGCTCATGAACCTTTTAAAGAAAATGTATGCAGAAGGGGATGACGAAATGAAGCGCACCATCAACAAGGCCTGGGTTGAAAGCAGGGAAAAGCAATCCAAAGGGGACATACCAATGGATATTTGAAAGTACTCTGAGGGCTGCCTTAATACTGATCTTCCATGTGAACATGCTCTGCTGCAAAGATCATCATTTACACAACCTTCTTCCAAGCAAAGACAGTCATTTTCCATTGCAGGTTGGAGAAAATTATTTAAATAAAATAGCTTATAAAGCATTTCCTTCAGTCAAGCGGTTCACCATTTCCTGAGGAGGGGTGCATAGGTATATCCTTAACCCTCTTTAAAAAAGCATCTCAGATGAATCCTAGAATGGTTTGAGTTAGAAGGGACCTCAAAGATCTAGTTCCAGCTGCCCTGTTATGGCAGATTAGCGGAGAGTGTTGTGAAACTGAGGACAGGATGTCAAAAAAAAAAAAAGGAATCCCAACCTAGGGTGGGTCCAGGCCTCTCTGTCACAAGTGACAGCTGTACCACTCTGGTTGCTGGGGCTGATGTCATGCTTGCTATGTGGGCTGTGGGGTTGTTGATGCAAGAGAAGTAGTTGAACTGCAAAGCATGTCACAAAGGGAGAAATGGTGAAGAATGCACAACCTCTGTGTCAAGCATTTGATAGTTGAGCAGAAACAACAGTTAATCCTGTGGTATTAAAATGTTAATGATTACTCCAAGAAATGAATTACTGGCTGTTTAACCTTTTTAGGACATTTGGCAATGAAAACATCTCTTTAGTGCCGGTGCTAACTGTGACTTCCTTGGGGTGTCTTTGAGGTGGCATCAGTCACAGGAGGGCAGTGAGCTGCTGATGTGGACAGTGAGTTTGCACTGGCTCCAGGAGTATATGAGGAAAAGAAACAAGCTCCACTTTCTCCTATCAATTTTCAAGGGTTTTAAGGTAACAGAGTAAGAAGTCTATTGAGATTAGCTTATACTCCAGAATTTGGCTCGACTAGGGGTGATGGTTGCTGTCTGGTTGCTGCCTGTGTGGTTTCCATCTGGAGGTAGTAGTTTACTTGGTCCGTTTACTGCAGGCTTCCTCCACTGCTGGGGAGGAGGATGGAGCAGCCATTTCCCCTTCACTGCCCTGCTTTGAAGAAGAGTACAGGGCAAACATGAGCTTAGCAGCAGGCTTGTTGGTGGTGTTTCCTTCCAGCTTCCTTCTCGTGCATCTCCCATGGGCAGATTGGCTTGCTGTTACCTTATGAATTAAGGAAGCCATTACTCTCCTGTTATGGTCTGGACTAGGACTAACTTGCTACCTTGTTCTTAAAGTGTTGGACCAAGCACTGCACTACAAGCAGGAGATAAATACTAGTACGTTGTAGTTTCTAATAGATCCTTTATCCACTTTGTCTGCTTGTTAATATAAATATATTAATTTGTATAGCAAGAGTATCTAAACTTGAGGCCATGTTTTACTTTCAGTGTGTGCTCACCCTTGTTGCTGGCAGAAAACCACTTTGCCATGTTGTGCGTTTATGCTTTTACCCAAATGACCATGGTGAACTTACCGTGCGGTGGTGGCAAAAAAACTGCTTCAACAAGCCTTGTGCTCTGTCTTTATTTCTAATGTTGGCTGTATCACAAACCTCAGCTTAATTCTGCAACCATTAGTTAGTGACTTCCTCCAAAATAAAACTGCCTCATACAGATGTGTTTAGTGCAGCTGGTACCAACTGCAGTCCAGTAAGGGAGTTTAATGAATGGCTCCTCATCCTTCCCTTTAGTTTGATACCGATGCTGGATTCCTTGCTTTAATTACACAAACTGAGTCTGGTTTATGTTTTCTGCCTGAATGTATATATGTGTGGTGATCTACCACATAGCCCGCTGTATCCCAGACATCTGAGCATGGTCAGCAAAATGTCGGAAAACAATTCTGCTGAGCCTCCAGCGCCTCTTCACCCCCCGAGGGCGGGATGTCAGGACACACCTATTTCGGATCCTCACAGGGCAGCTGTCCCGGGGCAAGTCAGCGATCTCTTTATCAGCCACTTCCTAAAAGAGAAGACCACAGCGTACAGTTTACTTGTTTTTCCCAGGATTTTATGGGGCCTTATTTCCAGACCTCAAACTCTAGCTGTAGAGTAGGTACCACCACAAGCTTGCCTACCACTTTGTGAAGATGCTCTATGACTTGGTAGGGAACCGTCTTCCTCATTTGACCCTTTCTTTCTGGGCATCCTAACTGACTGTAAAATGATCCACACAGAGTCCCCAAAGTTAACCTTATTACACACTGAATAACTTCATGCCAGTAATTACAGTAAAAATCTGCTTGTCTTTGTCCATGCTGCAGGATGGGCTAGTCCTTTAGGATGAGCTGAACTTAAAATCTATGTTCCTTAACTGCCCTCAGGTAACAGCTCTGATGTCAGTGAAGGGGATCTTGTGTAGTATCCTTTGGAAGGAGTCACAGCCAGAGGAGGACAAGTCAAAGCATTGCTGTTCTAATGAGAGGGCTTACAAAATGTCTTTCTACATACAAGAGAACTCAACTGTTCTCAGGAAGCATGAGGTAGCAGCAATTGAAATGTCACATGAACAAGTGAGCTCAGCAAGGAAATGCAGCTAAAGAAAGTGGCTTGAGGCTGGGGAAGTGCCCTTAACTGCAACTTTCTTAATATGCTATTTTCTGAAGGACAGGAGGGCTCAAAAAATCCTGTGTTCAGTCACAGTAGGAAGTAAAAGGTCTGAGGCTGGACTACAAAAACTATGCTGCAGGAGTGCTGAAAAGAACACTTAAGGCTATCTTCTAAAGGGATGTTCACCTTCAAAGGAACTCGGCATCAAGACAGCAGCAGCATGACTTCCCACTTCAGTAACAGCAAGGTCAGTAGGACTTCTTGTCTTCAGAAGGTCTTTCAGTTACTGGGTTTGCCCTGTCATGCATCTTATCTGCATATATAGCTATTGACTTACTTAATTCCTAGGATTTTATTCAGGAAGTAGCTCATGCTTTAACTGCCTTTTTAAGGCTTTAAATTTGGAGCCCAAATAACATTTTGTAGGGGAGGAAAAAGTTAACTTTCCTGGAGTATTTTTCTTCATTCTAACTGCTGCTATGTCTTAGCGACTTCAAAAGGTGACAAAAGCAGCTGAAAAACATCACAACCAAAGCCAGCTGCAATTTTTTGTTGTTGTTGGTGGGTTTTTTTTGTTTCTGTAAGGACATCCAAGCAGACTAGAGAACATGAAGTCAATATATAAAAGTAGGCTCATACCCTTTCTTTCTTGGGATGTTTAAGTGCAAAAGGATCTCGCCTCAATGAGGCATGGCCAGGTCAAATACGTACAGGCATATTTCTGACACTTGCCAATGCTTAATAAGGAAGGCTGAGAGCAGAGCATTGAATATGTGCATTTTTAAAAACATCTAACACGCAGATCTGATGCAGCTTTTACATGATTGTAGCTCATGCACGAGTAAAATTAAGTCTTTTTAATTGAAAAAAAATGAGTGGTTTTGTCTGCACCAGGCTTTCAGGTTTTTAAATGAGCAAAAAAACTCTGAAGTTTATGTAAGAAACTATAAAAGTAACCAAATAATATCCCATATTATTGGAAATAAGGAAAATATTTTTCTGTTAGTCACATAAACAGTTTCTTTCATGTTAGTGACAGCTTTGAGGGGAAAAAAAAAGACTTCATCCTATGTAGTGTTACGTATACTGCAGAGGCAGAGGCTCTGAAGATGCCTGGGTACAAGTGGTAACCATGCAATATGAGATGATTCTGCACTCCTGAATTAAGGAAATGTGAGTGCTCATGACCTGGCATGGCCACTCCAGCCTGTCAGGCAGCTGCCCATGGCTCGGCTACATGTCACAGTGTGGTATGAGCCACACGTGGGCTCGTGTCCTGCGCTGGCTGGGTTGCTGCCGCAGGGCAGAAGGCCAGTACCTGGAGCTCCTTGGGAAGGATGGTGTTCTTCCGGATGGCGTTGATCCGCAGCCTCTGGTCTGCATACTCGTATGCCAGTTTCCTTCTCTTGACATCCCGCAGCATCCTCCAGTCCACGTAGTAGCCCCGCACTTGCCTTGTGAAGGCTGAGGGGAGAGCCTAATAAAAAAATTTAAGTTTATAATACCCAGCACGTACAGTTTTCCGAATTCAAGTATGAATTATTCCCATGAGCGTTGTCTCCTTGACAGGCTTTTTCAAATGACTTCCTCACAGTGCAGCTTCACCTCCTCACGGTGGAGCTTCTGCCCAAGAAACGGATCGTGTGACCCAGTTTAGTTCAGGGAAGCCAGCAAGGAATTTAGGCTACGGAGACACAAGTAACACGCGGTTCCCCGCGCACTGCGCTCTTCCTGCCGCCGGCCTCAAACGACTTCGGGCCGACGTGGGGCCGAGCCCGCCGCCGGCACCCCCCGCGGCCTGACAAGCCCCGTACCCCCCTCACCGGGCCCTGCCCGCTCCCCGACCGGGCGGGACGCGGCCTCGAAGGGGAACAGAGGACGGAGGAGGGAGCGGTGCTAACCTGCCGAACGGCCCCGACCGCCCAACCCAGCACGGCCGCCGCCATCTTGCGGGTGCGCAGCGGCGGGGCCGCGCATGCGCGGGGCTGGCGGGAGGCGCTGAGGGGGCTACCGCGGGGCGCGGCCCTGGGCCGGGCCGGACGGCCCCAGTCCGCGCTTGCGCCGTTAGACTCGATTTCCGGTGCCGTTGCGGCTGGAAAAGCGCTCAAACCGCCTTAGAGGGCTGTGATGGCAGCCTGGCTGGCACCGCCCATTCGTAGAGGGAGCTGGCAACTTCCACAGAAACCTCCGGGTCCAACTCAGGGGGGACCTAAAGCATTCCAGGTTGGAGAGGAAAGTGTAAAAATGGCAGAGGGAAGAGTCCCACCAGGGAAAGGTGATGTGGGGACATCACACTGCATTACAGGGTCTCTTTCCAGAGAAGCATGCTTGTCCTGCATGCCCAGCACTCCTGTGAACCCGAGGATCTGCCAGCTGCTTCCTTAAATGTGGGGCTGGCTTTGTTTCTTAACGGTTTCTTTGTCAGCTTGGTCATCACCCATCCTAAAGCTATCTCGGCACTTTGTGTTTTTTTCAACTCAGGAATTTTGAGTAAATTACAGATTTGACGGACAAAAGTGAATAATCGCAACCCTGAGCAGTGAAAAATATATCGGAACTTCTGCTTTGGTTGTTCTTAGATGTCCTGTTGTTTGGTGAGAGAATCTGTTCTGTTCTACCAACAGGGACTTCACTTAGGCACTGTTTAAAATCTCTGTCCTGATTTCACATAGAACATGTGTTAAGATTTGGATGTTGGAATTCATCTTTTTGATCAAGTTTTCCATTTGTGTTGACTTGTTAGCTACATGCAAAAAGCCATCTGAGAAGCTGGATTATTTCAGTTGGCTGTGCTGCTTGTTGTCTGTGTTCCCAGGTATTTTACTCGGATGCCTGGTATGTTATTATTGGTCCTGAAGTATGTAGGCGTCATCTGGAAGAAGTGGCCAGATTGGCAGGCTAAAGCCCTCAAATTTTATTATCCATGCTGCAGTCAGCAGCAACAGCTGCCACAGTAACTTGCCCACCTAGGCTGGTGGGGATCAGTGGAGAGAGATCATTTTTTGTGCTGGTGAAGTGGTTAATTCTCCACAAGCCTGTTCAGTTTCTGGTTGCCTTGCCAAACCTGGTGTTAACTACCCTGAACGTTTTTGTCCTGTGGATGTGCCAATCTGAAACCACTGATACCTGTTACATAGAACATTAAACTGGCATAGAGGGATAGCTGTTTTTATTTCTCCTTGCTTTAGATGGGTCTCATGATCCACAGAGGTGAGATGCTTGTCACTGGCCTCATTTCCCATCTCTCTGTGTACCCTTCAGACTCTGAGACACCAAGAGGCCGCTTTTAAACTTGTGTAAGGGTCTGTCTATGGAGGGAAACTGCAGCAGCAGAAAGGGCTCAGCCTGTGCACTGCAATCTTTCTGTGGGTATCGCGTTCAAAACTTGGGCTCTTTGTGCTTCCTGGTGATGTGATGTATTGATGATGTGTGCCGGGCTTGGGAGCAGATTTATAGTCTTTGTGGGGAGAGAATTTCAAGCTTTGTTTGCTGATGTTATTGTCTATAACTTGCTATGTTTTCAGCTTTCCAGCTGGCAAAAGCAATCTGTGGAATATCAGCAGAGCACATAAAGTAGGAAGGTGGATGTGTTCAAAGTGGATTTGGATGTTGGAGCCTGCATTTGTTTCTACAGTATTTTGTTCCACTTCCCCTTGGTCTCTCTGTTAGATGGTCTAGATAGGTGAAGAACCAGTGTGTGTGGGGACAACTGTTTCCTCAGGCAGGGCTGAATCTCTGCCTTGCTGAATAGCATCATCTGTGTAATGAGCATTTCCCCAGCTGTGGAGTGAGACCATGTGTGTTGCCCTGCAGCATTATCCTGGGGTGCGTCCAAAGCAGCTTGGGTAGCAGGCTGAGGAAGGTGGCTCTCCCCTTTTACTATGCTCTCATGAGACCCCACCTGGAGTACTGTGTCCAGCTCTGGAGTCCTCAATACAGGAGAGATGTAGACCTGTTAGAGCAGGTCCAGAGGAGGGCCATGAAGATGATGCAAGGGTTGGAACCCCTCTACTGTGAGGACAGGCTGAGAGAGTTGGGCTTGTTCAGCCCAGAGAAGAGAAGGCTCCAAGAGACCTTGTGGCATTCCAGTATCTGAAGGGGGCCTACAAGAAAGCTGGGGAGGGACTTTTAACAAGGGCTTGTAGTGATAGGACAAGGTGTAATGGGTTCAAACTGGAAGAGGGGGGATTTTTGTGGGAAATTAGAAGTTTTTCATTGTGAGGGTGGTGAGACCCTGGAACAGGTTGCCCTGGGAAGTTGTGGCTGCTCCATCACTGGATGTGTTCAAGACCATGTTGGATGGGACTTTGAGCAACCTGGTCTAGTGGGAGGTGTCCCTGCCCATGGGAGAGGGTTGGAACTAGATGATCTTTAAGATCCTTTCCAACCCATGCTATTCAGCGGTTCTATTATTATCTTTCCCTTTCTGTAACAGGGTTGCCCAGGACACAGTGTTTGGTGCTTAGAGCTTTAAAAAATACAACTGGAGAAAGCAAATGCAGAGCCCTGGTGTCAGTTAGCAGCGTCCAGTGTGGTGAGCACGCTGTGTTTGACCTCATTTGTCTGCGGCTGGCAAGGGCTAACGATGCACGTTGATAGCCCTTTAGGTCTTCAGCTCCCTCAGTACCGCTTCTGATTGAGGTAAATTGCTTTGCTTTAGCAAAGCACCTGGTCAGAATCTGAGACAGTTTGTTGGCGCAAAACTGGGCTTAATAATGCACATGGTTAAAATAATCTGTGGGTACCTGAACAACACATTATTTGTTTTCTTTTAAGTTTTTGAGGGTTTTCTATTTATTATTATTTAGTATTGTGCTGGATACATGCAGTGTTGTGTTTCCTGATGGTTTTAAAAGGTGTTTTGTTTTTACTTTCTGTGTCGTTCCACCTGAATTTCACATAATATTACAGATGTGCTTGTCAAGATGTCAGTGATAATTCTAGGATGTTTGCTGCTACATTTACATGGCTGGAAAGGCTTTCTGGCTTTTTTGACTAGAAGCGGAGCATAACATGGAGAGGAAATGGTTCTTTCTGCTGGTGTGCAAGACTTACAATGAGTAGGTGAATCGCTCCTAAACCCAGCATGCTCCTTAGGTGGTTTGTGGAAGGGAAACACCCTGAGGCCTCGATCGGTTCCTTTCATCATCTCCATGAGGACTTAAATTCACCGCAGGGATTGCTGCTGGTTTGCAGCTGGAGTGGGAAGAGGAGAGGATTTGGTGAACTCTCAGCTTGCTCAAATTACCTTTGCAAGTGGTGGCTGCATCAGAAAGGCTCTGAACCAGACAGCTGGAAGTACTTGAAAGGTAAGAGAAAAGGATTTTTATTTCCTTTGAGATTCCTCGTTTGCTCAGAATGAAAAACCCAGGCAATTTTTCTCTGACTTCCCATTGCAGATGCCCTCCAAGGCTTTGAAAGCTTTATACAAACATCAATAATCCTGTCTTATGGGCATGTATTATTATTGCAAAATGTATAGCAGTATTTAATGTCACTCCATTTTGAAGGACTTAAGCTTTCCCAGGTTGTCGCCTCCAACCACATGGAACCACGTATCTGCTAAAATAAATGGGAGTTTCGCTGTCAGATTTAATGGAGCTGGCATTTAACCTAGAAAGTAATTATTTTAGAATGCTTGTTCCTAGTAATTTCCATTTTAGGCTCTGGTTTCTGTGTGACAGTAGTTGTTTTAAAAGCCCTTCCTTTTGTCATGAGATCATGCTGGAATTTGATCACATGTACATGTTCATATTGCAGTAAACATTCTCAGTAATTGTTCAGTGTTTTCTCATCCAAAAGCCCTCCTCTGCCTCTTGCACACCTCTTCAGATTCGGTGGTGGAAGCTGGTATAAGTTCTTTACCACATAAAATGAAATAAATCACTCTTTCCACCATAAAAGTACTTTATTGATTGTACTTTATAATAAAAATGTCATATGTTGGATAAGTAAAATTGATCAAATGTGAGAGTTACAAAATTTTTGAGCTGTGCAGGGAGCAAAACAATGATTTGTTTCAGGAAAGACTGACTTAAACTGGAAGCTCATGATTGAACAGAAGGGAGTTAGGTCATTTGTTACAAAATGCATGTTTATACTAACTCGTACTTTCTAATGAGTACATAGGATTTCAAAAGCAATTTCTTATTCGTGTGTAAACAGTTGATACACCTTGCTTATCAGATGTTGCAGAAGAATTAGCATGAAAGAAAAAGTACATCTAAGGATGAATCTAGAAACTAATTATCTACCTGGCTGATTATATTTATGGTTTTCTATTCAGTATTTCAAATCGCACCAAACTTCTGTAGTGTTGGGTAAAGTTCATTCAGTCTGGAAGTAGAGAGAAGGTAGATACTTGCAAAAGAAACAAGCTTGCTAAAGTAACGGTTGCACTTTTTTATTGGCAGTCATTGGTTGTGTCAATTACAACCATTAACTGTACCAAGACTGCAGAATATTGAGAACAGAATGCTGGTGAGTTTATCACAGCAGCTGGCATCGAATGATGCCTGTGACCAATCCCAGAGAAATCTGATGCAGAGCTTTCTAAAGTGGATGAGGTTTGGAACAGTAGAATAGTTTCACTGCAGGAAATAAAGACAAATAATCCTACTGGTTAAAGGAAATTATACTTATGGAAAATCTGTAAAATTAGTAGCTTGTCTCAGATTAATGCTTTGCTGAGGAAAAGTACATAAAGCAGAAGGAAAATGGGCTAGACTTCTTAGCATCTGAGTAGTAGTATCATCATCATTTTGTGCATGTTTTGACCCTCCCTTCGCTTTTGCCAGACTGCCAAAAAAAAATAGTAGCCCCCAATGACTGAGTTCTGCTCTTTGGTGTTACTGACCTGGTTCGCTCTTTATTTCTAAGAGTGTTGCAAGATGTAATGACCATGACCATATCCCAGCTTACTTGGAGATGAGCTGTTTGATCAAGTTCTGTGCTGCTGCTTCTGCACCTCAGAACACAGCTTTGCCATGTGCCCCTGCAGGCACATTTGCTTCTCTCTACAGGCTGCTTTTGTAACGTGCTTCCCTGCACCCACATTTTCTTTTCCATGCTTTAAACAGTGTGGCATTGTACAGCCAACATCCATTTGAGGGCAGAGCGCAGGATGAATATTGATCACTGGTAATGCTTGTGTCTCTTGAGCCTCAATACTGCCTTCCTAGTGTGGGTCAGACAGATCTGTTGCTGCTCTTCTTGAGAGTTACTGAAGCAAGTGATGGCTGTTTGGGTATCAGCAGCACTTTTGTGAACTTGCTAAGGATGTTCTGACATGTCTTCTAATATTTGTTGCTCAATTTGTGTTCCTCAAGAAACCTCCTCTGACATTAGGATGGTTAAGTGTGCCAGTTTTCCAACTCGGCAGTTAAGGAGAGCTATGAGGCATTAGAGACTGCAAAGATGCTGAGGGAACAGGAGCACCTCTCTTATGAGTAAAGGCTGAAAGCCCTGGGGCTGTTTAGCCTGGAGAAGAGAAGACTGAGAGGGGCTCTTATTAATATGTAAAGGTCGGGGGGGGGCGGGGCGGGGCGAGAGGATGGGGCCAGGCTCTTTTCAGTGGTGTCCAGTGATAAGACAAGGGGCAGTGGACACAAACTGGAACCCAGGAGGTTCCATTTGAACAGGAGGAGAAATTTATTTGCTGTGAGGATGCCAGAGCCTGGCCCAGGCTGCTCAGAGAGGTTGTGGAGTCTCATTCTCTGGAGAGATTCCAATCCCACCTAGACAAGATGCTGGGCACCCTGCTCTTGGTCTGCTATTATTGCCAGTTATATGTATGACATGATAGTCTCCATGAAGAATCAGTTAAACGCACTCTTTTTAACAGCACGGGAAAATATCTTTATTACATGATGAGGAAACCAAAAAAAAGCCATCCTCTTTCATTATACTTGACAGAAATGCTTATGTGCAGGGGTTTTTCCTCCTGAGGGATCTCTAAACCCAGGAAAATCTGAGATCAATTTGTGGTTCCCATGAAGCCCAGATGATTAATGACATCATGTTACAACCCAGAATACTATTCAGCACTTGATGCTGATCAAAGGGATTTTGTGCAATTTTATCTGTCTTTTTTGAACCAATGGGGTGGTGTGGGGGACTCATCTCCAGGGATTTGGACATAGACCCCGCAAAACAAAGTTTTTGGCGTTTCCTGCAATGGACTGTGATGAGAATGTGTAGAATTTAGATGTTAAATTTGTTCAGAGCTTCAAAGCAATCTCTTATTACTTGATTTGTTTCAGAAGCCTGCATGGTAGAAGAAGAAAGTTATGGTTAGTTTCTGTGACTCTTTGAGAGAGGGGAGTCTTGGGAAACAGAAAAGCAGCTGGGTTGGGTTGAGAAAGTTGCGTCTTCGGTCACAAACAGGTATCTTCAAAACCTCAGAAGACAGAGAGTGGGAATGCAGACCAGGATACCTTTCCCTGCCTCATTTCTCTTAAATGTAGAGAAGTGCTGGATGGAGGGGAAAAAACCTAACCAAACAAATTGCTACTTGGGAATAAGCAGCAGAGATAATTCCTCTATTTTATTTTATTCATATAAGGTAAAGAATTGTAGACTGAATCTTGAAATGCATACCCTGTTTTGGTTGATGTCCATGATGATTTTTCATGAAGAGAGATGGAATCAGAATTGTTCTTGTTAGAAGAGACTTTCAGGATCATGAAGTCCAACCATTAACCCAGCACTGGCTGGTCACCACTAAACAACGTCCCTCAGCACCACATCTACATGGCTTTGAAACCCCTCCAGGGATGGGGACTCCACCACTGCTCTGGGCAGCCTGGGCCAGGCCTTGACAGTCCTTTCAGGGAAGAAATTGTTCCTCGTGTCCAACCTAAACATCCTCTGGCCCAACTTGAAGCTGTTTTCTCTTGTCCTTTCACTTGTCACTTGGAAGAAGAGACCAAACCCCACCTGGCTCCAGCCTCCTTTCAGGAAGTTGTTGAGAGCAAGGAGATCTCCCCTGAGCCTTCTTTTATCTGGGCTCAAGAACCCCAGGTCCATCAGCTGCTCCTCACAAGACTTGTGAGGCTATCACAAGTAGACTGAAGGATGTGATTGGGAAAAGCCAATATGGATTCACCAAGGGCAAAACGTGCTTAACAAACCTGATCGCGTTCTACGACAAGGTGACCCTCTTGGTCGACTCAGGGCGAGCGGTGGACGTAGTCTACCTGAACTTCTTCAAGGCTTTCGACATGGTCCCCCACAGTGTCCTCCTTGAAAAACTAGCATGTTATGAGCTAGACAAGTGGTCTGTGCAGTGGGTGAGGAACTGGCTGACGGGCTGTACTCAGAGGGTGGTGGTAAATGGTTCATTTTCAAAAGGGCGACTGGTCACTAGCAGGGTCCCGCAGGGATCAGTGTTGGGCCCAATGCTGTTTAATGTCTTCATAAGTGCCTTGGATGCCGGGATTAAGGGCACCCTGATGAAGTTCGCTGACAACACAAAAAATAAGTGGGGTAGTTGACGCTCCAGAAGGGAGCGCCACCCTCCAGGAGGATCTGGACAGGCTGGAGGAGTGGGCTAGCAAGAACCTTATGAAGTTCAATGGGGACAAGCGTAGGGTCTTGCACTTGGGAATATATAACCAGGGAATGCAGCTCAGATGGGGATCCACCTGGCTGGAGAGCAGCCCTGTGGAGAGGGACCTGGGGGTCCTGGTAGACAGCAGGCTCAACATGAGTGAGCAGTGTACTGCAGCTGCAAAGGAGGCTGGCAGGACGCTGGGTTGCATTAAGGGGGCATCATCAGCAGAGATAAAGAAGTCATTCTTCCACTTTACTTGGCTCTGGTCAGGCCACACCTTGAGTACTGTGTTCAGTTTTGGTCTCCACTATACAAAAAACATGCAGGCAGGCTGGAGAGGGTCCAGAGAAGGGCCACAAGGATGGTCAAGGGGCTGGAAGACCTACCGTATGAAGAAAGGCTGAGAAATCTGGGCGTGTTCAGCCTTGAGAAGAGAAGGTTTAGGGGAGACCTTATTACCATGTGCCAGTACTTGAAGGGTGGCTACCAAGAGGAAGGGGTCACGTGGAAAAAACAAGGGGGAATGGCTGCAAGCTGCTCCTGGGGAGATTCCGATTGGAGTCCAGAGGAAGGTTCTTCACAATGAGAACAATTAAACATTGAAATAGTCTCCCAAGGGAAGTGGTGGACTCCCCTACATTAAGCAGTTTTAAGACTCAGCTCAACAGGGTGCTGGGCCATTTCACATAAACTAGATATATATATTTTATTTTTCCTTGAAAGGTTGGACCAGATGATCCCTGAGTTCCCTTCCAACCTGGCATTCTATGATTCTATGATTATGCAATTTTTAATCTCAACATTGGCAAGGTTTATTTAGAAGCTACTAGAGCAAATCTGTTAACACACAAAGTGAGGGGATGTGTTGTAAACCCATTTGTTTCCCTGTACTTTCATGTCAAAAAATATTCCTTCATTCCCACCCTGCATAAATAAATAGGAAACTTGTTTTCAGGCTGATTAAGTCTCCAAACTAAGACTTAAAGGTAAATAAAATATTACTGTTTAACTGCATTGACATTTAGAGGCCAAAAGTCCTTAAGAGGAAAAAAACCCATTTGCTGCAAAGGTTTTGTGCTGCCACTTAAGCAAGAATTTTAAGAAACAAATACCTCGTGAACAAGAATAACAGGAAGGAAGAAACTCATCAAACATGGATGGAAGGATAAAATGTGAAGTTAGAAATCTAAATTTATCAGTTGGCTTATTGAACGTTACAAATGAAATTTTGGCATTAATGGTAGATGTCAATCTGCACAGGAGGTGGTAGAGACTTGGTTAAATACTTAGAATTTCATATCACACGCTGCAAATAGAAAATGCCACCATATGCGACTTAATAAGTAGTCATGTTATTCACTGAACAAGCAGAAGAAAAAAATCTTCTTTAAGTGCTAAATGAGGTAATGCAGTAACTAGAAGGCATTTGGCCAGTATGTACCCATAGTAACAGCACATCTGAACTCAGATAATAGTGCTGCCCCAGATATCACTCTTAGAAGTAACAGAGGACAGGTGGGACTTGTGCTCTAGACCCTTCCCCAGCTTCGTTGCCCTTCTACAGGTCTGCTGCAGCCCCTCAATGTCCTTCTTGGAGTGAGGGGCCTAAAACTGAACCCAGAATTAGAGGTGCAGCCTCCCTAGTGCTGAGTACAGCAGGACGATCCCTGCCCTAGTCCTACTGGCCACACTAGTGCTGATACGAGCCAGGATGCTGGTGGCCTTCTTGGCCACCTGGGCACACACTGGCTCCTATTCAGCCATCTGTCAACCAACACCCCCAGGTCCTTTTCTGCTGGGCAGCTTCCAGGTGCTCTTCTCCAAGCCTGTAGATGCACTAGCATGTCCTGCAGTATGGGTACAGGCAGGTATAATAATGCATTTCCAGTGGTGGTGGTTTTTTCCTTTGTTTTTTGATTACCAAAGCCTCATGTTTCTGAGCATGAAGGACAGCTTCCTGTAGCCATGTTGCCAATGATAGGGCGTGAATCTAATGGTAGGGATATTTCCAAAGTTTTGGCAGATATTTGGGAGATGGATAATTGAGTCAAAGCAAAATAATCTTGAAATCCCTCAAGTGAATCCAGTGTTCAGGCACACAAAATGCCAATGCATTGGTTTCAAATGGAGGAAATGGTGTCGTTCTCCCCAGTCCAGATAACAGGGTAGGCTATGAAGAGGATGGGTTTAATTTTATGTATCGTTTGAGTCCAATGGTGAAAACCTAGAAATTTGAATCTAAAGGGCCTTTTGGAAGTGGCGGACTGAATCGGGAATCATCAACATGAGCCCTTGAAACTGAAGACAGCTGGATCAGCTGTCAGGACAGTTGTACCCAAAGTGTTGTTGATTGCATCTCACAAAACCCTTATGTGTGAAGCCTGGTGAGGATCTGAGTCCTGCCTTCACAGAGCAGGTGTCCTCAGCTCCCCTCCTCTGTCTCCAGCAGGCAGAGATGGGGACTCTAAGGCCAGGGCTGACTCTTGGTCAGGTCAGCATGTGGGGAGCACTTATAGAACCATGGGCTGTGAGTGATGGGAAAAGGAAAAGGATGTTGAACAGCGTGCTGCAGAAGGGTGCGAGTTGTTTTCCAGCTGTATGCAGACATGTCTAGTCTATCTCAGTGGCACTGGTTCTGTGGTCCACTTCTCTTACCTGATGTCCCTCCTTGACCAAGCGTTCTATGCTTACAGTCCCTATAGAAACTGACTCTTGGCATCCCCTTCCATACCTTCCTGAAAACATTTCCACCCATGCTTTCTCAGCTGTTGTAGGAAAGATACCTTGTGTCGTAACACATGTAAAGTGAGCAAAACTATCTCTGGAACTTTTTGTACCTAAAGACCTGTGTCAGGTCTCTGAATGTTTCATGCATGCAGCATCAGGGCAGTTATGACACTGAAAACCATGGAAGGTGCTGGAGACGGCCATGGCCAAAAAAAGATCAGTAATCCAGATCACAGCTGGGAGACCAATACTGTGTCTGTTGTAACTGCAGGAGAGTGAGGGGTAGTATGGCATAATTAATGATTGTGGTGGACCATGATACTCAGTCTTGTTTGAAGGTTGCAAACTTGATGCTCCTAGTTGTGGGGGGTCTAGAGGCTCTTTTCTGTCTAATTCATCCAGTGTGACTCTTTTCCAGGTACTTAGCAGCCTAGTACTGAATCAGGGCAAAACAAATCATTTGTCTTTTAGGAAATCATGAAAACCAGCTTTGTGATCACACTTTTTACTTCTTTTTTTTCTTTTTCTTCTTGAAAGCAGCTGTGCTCTTCAAGGGGTGAGTGCTTCCTCTGAAAACCTGCCAGATGGATTTCCAGAGCTGGCTTGCCTTCCCATATTGCTGTGCTGTGCTCTTCAGACATCTGCTCTTCAACAGCCTGCACCTCACAACTGCACCAGCGATGGTCAAAGAATATCCTTCAGCCACTCCTACAGGGGATTGATGTGCCCACGTCCTCCCAGATTAAGGTGGAAGCAGATCCATTACAGCATGAAGACAACAGTGGGATGCACCTAGATCCTGGGGAGGCCGAAGAGAACAAAAAGCAGAATATAATCTTTAGGCACAACATCCATGTGCATGCACCCAAAGGCGACTGTGAAACTCTGACCCACATTAAGGGTCTGCTTGACAGGATGGAGCTTGAGAAAGAAGTGGCGGAGCTGAGAGAAGTTTGCAGCCCTCAGAAGTGCTGTGGGGGAAGCCAAGGTAAGTAACAATTGCAATATCTGTTCTTACATCCCAGATACAGCCTATTACTGCAGAGATTTGGGGACTGGAATCCATTTGTCAAGGTTGTGGGGGTTCTCCATGAGCTAAATGCTTGGCTCCTACAGATGGGATGGTGCTCAGGTTTCTGTGATATGAAAGGAATCTGAAGGTTCCAAATGCGATAGTACATTCCATTTTTTGAACCAGCGCATTGAAAATCTCCCCAGGCATATCCCAGAAGTGGAAGGGAACAAGTCCCTGAGTTTCACATAAGTGGGAGGATTCAACAGGGGAATTTCTGAAGGACAGGAGGGTAGAAGATGAGGGAGACACTTTCTGTTGCCATCTTTTCCTTTCTCACTTTTTTTCTCCAGAATTTTCCAGTTGTTGAGAATTTGTCTTTTTATCTCCTCCTTGATAACTGACTAAAAGAAGAACAATGCTGATGTTTCGCAGTGGCCGCTGGCTCTGCCTGTGATCAAAGTTTTGCACTGCATTGCCTCTAAGAAAAGATTTAACACACTGCTGTTTGGAGAAAGGAGACAGGGAGAAGTGTCAAGTCTTTGCTTACATGAAAAATATAGGTATATAGCAGATGAGAATAATATGCTCTCCATCTTTAGAATAACAGTGGTCAGAGATGGTGAGCTTTAACCAGGAAGATTCAGGTTAGAGGCTGCGAAGCTCTGGGGCCAGTTCTGGAGCCCCCAGCACATGAAGGACATGGACCTGTTAGAGTAGCTCCAGAGGAGGCCACAAAGATGATCAGAGGGCTGGAACCCCTCTGCTGTGAGGACAGGCTGAGAGAGCTGGGCTTGTTCAGCCTGGAGAAGAGAAGGTTCCAGGGAGACCTTCTTATGGCCTTTCAGTACTTAAAGGGGGCCTGTCAGAGAGGTGGTAACAGACATTTTAACAGGGCCTGTTGCGACAGAACAGGGGGTAATGGGTTTAAGGTCGAAGAGGGGAGATTTAGATTAGAAATTAGGAAGAAGTTCTTCACTCTGAGGGTGGTGAGACACTGGCACAGGTTGCCCAGGGGGGTTGTAGATGCTCCATCCCTGGAGGTGTTCAAGGCCAGGGCGGATGGGGCCTTGAGCAACCTTGGGTTAGAATGCACCTAAAAGATCATCTTGTTCCAACCCCCTGCCATGGCAGGGACACCTCCCACTAGACCAGGTTGCTCAAAGCCCTGTCCAGCCTAGTCTTGACACATCCAGCATTGGGGCACCTACAAGTTCCTGGGCAGCCTGTGCCAGGGTCTCACCACCCTCAGAGTGAAGAACTTCTTCCTTAAATCTAGTCTCTCTCTCCTCTCCTCCAGGTTGAAGCCATCTTCCCTCATCCTATCACTACTCATGAAAAGTCCATCCCCATTTCCTTTTTTCTTTCTCCACTCTGGGAAGAGACATTTTAAACATGAAGGGGCCAACAAAAGTATCTGTTGATTTAACATCATTCTCAATCTGGATTACAGAGAGATAAACCAATCCAAATATAAGAACATGGAATTTTTACAAGTGAGCTGTGAGTTTGAAACTCCAATGTGTCTCTTAGTTGTAGTGTAGCTGAGGATCAAGGTTGTCCTGGTGTGCCTGCTGGAGCAGCCAAGCCAGCAGGAGGTCCAGGAACTCCCCACTTAATCACCATGAGATAATGAAATGATTCAAGACAATGACCTGACTTGCAACTGGGCCATTGACTGAAGATCTTCCCAAGAAAGTATTTGAGCAATTGGTGCAGGAACTCCCCAGGCAAGAATTTCAGTGTGCCCTGAAGACAAACTTCAGGTGGCACCTGTGCCTGGACCAGTTCCTGGGCTTAAACGAGCCACCATCCTGGCTGGAGCATCCAGCCTGTCCTCCCAGAGCTTCCCTGAGGGGGTTATGCTGCAAAACTGTTGCAGGTAGGTAAAATGCTTGTAAATAATCCAGACAAACTGCTCCTGCAGCTGTGGGGATGGTCACGTAGGCCAGAGCTTTAGCAGGTGTGAGATGGTTGGGAGATGCTTTGAATGTAATTAAGATAAGAGCGATAGAGCACAGATGGGTGGTATGGTGGTGGAACCATGGGCCAGCTCTCCTGTAAGAACTGAGCAGAATAGCAGTTTAGGTTCTCACCTGTCCCACGTGAATGGTTTAATTCCCCTGTAGAGCACAACTCTGTGCCGAGACCAAGAATTAAAGCAATCAGCCCCCAACCTCAAGAAAGGCTCTGTCCACGTCTGTGCAATTTTACACTAATGTGACTGATACAACGTGCTCACGTTGCTACCTCTGTTCTCGTACACAGGGGTACAGAATCTGGAACACTGGTTACTATTTCGGCCAACATAGGATGAGGTTGGAATGCCTTAGGGTGAGCTTTGGAATGGCTTAGGGTGAGCTTTGGAATGCCTTAGGATGAGCTCCGTGGCCAGGCTGTATCTTAATGTTTATCACCCTTTATTGAACACAAAACCAGTCTGTCTGGTTTTGAACCCTCTTTGTCTGCATGGAAGGAGCTGTCTCTTGATTTCCCAGCAACAGCCCGAGCAGAAAGGCTGTCCTGCTGCAAGGTGGTTGTTTTTTGGGTTTTTTTTTTTTTTTTTTTGAAAGCCAGGTAACCCAAGAAATTTCTCAATTTTTGCCTTCCCGGCTGGGTTGCGTATCTAAGAGTGAAATGTGGAGCATCCCGAAAGCCACGGCACAGAAGCAGAGGGGAAACGTACCTGTTTTCTGTTTGTACCATTCTTGGATACATCCGTAACTTGCTTTATAATTCAGTAAAAATTCTCAATTTTTGAAAAAGGGAGTTTGTAACCACCCTCCACCCCAAGGACAGCGCTGTGACACGCAACACATGAGCCAGAGCTGATTTTATCCCTGCGATGGTCCCATCAGGGCCATAAAAGCAGGGCAAAGAGACAGTTCGTGTGTGCTGCTTGGGGACACAAAATGCCAGTTCTAGCAGCAATTCTTGCACATTTAATAGGAAACTTGTAAAAGCCACAGGCAAATTTTACGAATCTTGCCTGGAATCCAGCTGAAGAGGGAAGCTGTGTGCAGCGGGCTCTTAAATCACAAAAAAAACCCTGTTTTATCGTGTCCTTGTGCAAGCAGAGAAGTCAACGACTGGATTTCACATGTAAAGGTGATACACAATAGCAAGAATTCCGTTCAAAAATTGAGTATATTTATTTTACAGTTTTAGAAAATTTTTTACAGTTTTAAACTAAAACAAGCAAAAGGAAATTCCAGTGGTTTGGGGTTTTTTTTACAAGCACAAAGGGAAAAAAAAAACCAACCCTGCCATTTTGGTTGACCAGCCATTTCAAGCTTGTTTTCTTTCACCATATGTATCCGTGCCCAAAATAGGCCTAATTACTCCATGGAAAATACACCTCACAGAAACCCTTGGGATACTTCTCATCTCTTGTCCTAAGATTCCGGTTCCCTCCTCTGTTAATTTTGAAATTGAGTTTTTCCCAGGTTACCTCACAGAAAGAAGCAGCAAATCTACATCAGGTCACTGGAAATGTGATGTATTACAGCGTATTTACATATATAAAAATATATATATCACAATATGCTGTGCGATTGGGTACAAGGCTGTAATCCAGTCAGAGGGGGGGCTGATATCAAAGCCATGAGGAGCGGTACAGATACAGGGTGGAAAGAACCCACCCAGAGAGAACTGAGAATCTGGTGGTTGTTTCAGTAGGACCTACAGTTCGGGAAACCAGAAATGAGGTGTTCAAGGTCAGGCTGGATGGGGCTTTGAGCAACCTGGTCTAGTGGGAGGTGTCCCTGCCATGGCAGGGGGTTGGAATGAGATGATCTCTGAGGTCCCTTCCAACCCAACCCATTCTATGATTCTGTGATTCTATGAAATCAGGCTGGAGGAGGAGGCAATGGGGAACGTGACTCTTTCCTCTGTGCCTCTACATCCCTGTTCCACATTTCACTGGGAGGATGCCGGCTCTGAGTGCAGCAGATTTGGGGTGTCCCAAACCCTGCAGCCACTCCTTGTAACCATCTCTCTTTTTCAGAGCCCGTAAATACGCGGTGTCTCCCCCAGCCCTCCTCCTGGCCAGGAGCGGAGGTCAGAGCGTGAAAGGCATCCCTTTGTCCAAGCAGAGTACGCAGGACCTGGTGCAGATGATCCGATATGAATTGCTGGACATTTTTGTAAGTAAAAAAAAAAAACAAGCATCCTTTTTCCTTGCGGTCATTTGCAGAAGCACTGATTATAGCGTGGGGCTTCGCAAAATAAATATGTTTGCTCATTGTTTCTATCATGCCGAGTTACATTTGTTTTTGAATTTTATGGCTTGGATCAGACAGTCTGGACGCAGATCTGCTCTTTGTTGTGTGGTCTCGTGGGAGGAGACCCTGGGAGTTGATGGCCTGGCTTGTGCTCCTAGTCACGGACCTGCTGCTGTGGTGGCTTGGCCTCTCGCAAGGTCGGCTCCCTGCCTCTTGCACATGCCTTTCAGAGCCTGGCTCTAGCCGTAACACATGGAGCTGGGCTGAGCTGGCCTTGTTCTGCCTCCCCTGCTCACACCCCTTCCTCTCAAAGCGCACAGCTGCTCCTGCAGACTTGGCTCCTACATCCTCACGATGGGCAGGGTTGGGCATAGACATCTCCAGCACGCACCAAGATCCCAGCACCCACACTTGTTTTTGAGCTGCTTGCATTCAGTGTGGACCCTACGGCCTTCCTTAGCCCCCACACCCGTCACGTAAGGACAGAAAGTCTAATTTTGTCCCGGCCTCTCCGTAAACCCCAACTTCTTCTTTTGATGTCTTGCAGCCAGAAATCACCGTGGAAAATCTGCCCCGCTACTTGCAACTCAGAAAGCCCTTCCTCATCCTGTTCAGCGATGGTGATGTCGGCCGAATGGAAAGCAAGGAAATGCTGAAGTTGGCAAAAGGAAGGCGCCAGCAGGCGTTTGTGGCTTGCTGGTTGAACTTGTGAGTGTGTGAAAACCTGTTTTCTTCTTTCCGTTAGCTCTCTCTTTTTCTTCAGGGCAAGAAAAAACTGAGTCTGCAATTACAGCGAACACCAGCTAGCTGGTAATGTGATTATTCAGTCTGAAATCATCATGAGCTGGGAGGTCAAATCATTTAGCAGTGATTCAGTGTGCGTTCTGGGCAGCTGCAAAATTACACGACAAAGTACAATTAGTAAATGTTTAATTGATTGCCGAAGTAATTTTCAGTAGAGTAGAATGTTCTCAAAGATATCGCATGGTAGCTTGACCCTGGCTCTGGTGTTAGTGGTATTTTTGGCCTGTGTGGGAGAAGAAAGTAAATTTGCCCTCCTGGAGTGTCTTATGGTGATTTTTCCACCAATTAGAAGAAAGCACAACAGGGCAATCACTGAGTGTTGACTGGGGAAAAGGGAGTTTTCAGCAGAAGGAGCAGCCAGAAGAAGCCCTGTAAGGCAAACTTGAAAAATATTCAAGAACCAAAATGAATCCAGGAGATAAGAAATAGAAAGTTGCAGGAGAGGGGACTTTTAAAAATCCTCCCTTCCCTGGTTGTGTTTTTAATTTTCGCCTCTGTTTGTTTTGCCCAAGCCCAGAGACACCTCACTGTCTTAATCATAATGTGCTTTGAAGTCTGAGAAGCACCGTGCAGCGTGGGCAGAAGTTTAGCTAATGTGGAACGCACATGTTTTCAAAGAGAAAAAAGATTTCCTTGCCAGTAATGCACAAGAAACGAGAGCCCCTGGAACTTCCCCACCTACACATCTGCCTTTGCTTGCCCTTCCCAAGAAGGAAAGGACTGTCCTTTGTCAGGGCAAAAGGGAGTTAGTTGTCACAGAAGAGGGCAGAATGTGGCCATTGGCTCAGAAAGAATCGTAGAATTGTTTAGGTTGGGAAGACCTTTAAGATCATCGAGTCCAACTGTTAACCCAGCACTGCCAAGTCTACAACTACACCATATCCCTTAGCACCACATCTATACATCTTTTAAATCCCTCCAGGAATGGTGTCTCCACCACTTCCCTGGGCAGCGAGTAGCATAGTCCTAGAAAGAGGACTTCATTCCCACGGTGGGAGCCAACTCGGACCTCGAGCATCACTCAGTCTGAAAATAGTGCTGGAAGGACTCAGCATCTTCACGGGCTCCCCCATCTCAATGTCCTCTTTTGGCTGTCTCTGTGTCACTTGGGGAAGTTGCCTTCCCAGCTGCTCAGGCTGTGGGAAAGCACCCAGCAGCTGGCCAGGGCTTGGACCACCTGAGCACAGCCCTCTGCATCAGCTCCTACCTTTCCATCCCCTGTGGACTTGCTGCAGGCATGAGGTTGGAAAGAGCTGGTAGCTCTCCCTGCAAGCAGGGGCTAACCATGGTGGACTGCAGGACCTGTCCTGCCCCTGTCTCACCTGTTCTTAAAAACTGATGGTGGGGAACATTTCACACCCTCCTGCAGAGTTTGCCCCAGCACCTGCTTGAGGATTTCTTTACATATCTAATCTGTTGTCCACTCCCTCTCCACTGGACCCTAATGCCTTGCTTAAGGTATTGAATCATAGAATCATTTTGTGGAGAAGACCTTTAAGATCAGCGAGTCCAACCATTAACCCAGCACTGCCAGGGCACCACTAACCCCTGGCCCTCAGCACCACATCTCCACGGCTTGGAAA
>JAVSBS010029390.1:18118-31388 GCA_033124195.1 Coracias cyanogaster | reverse complement strand
TGGCCTTGACTGCTCCCAGGGTAAGACAGCCTGTGAGTTATTTATCCCTTCTTTCTTTCAATCTGAGTTTCCCTCTCGACCTCCTATAAACATTTGGTTAATCCTGTATGTAAGCCAATCCTAGGGTCACCATGTTGCTCTCAGAGTTCCTGCTGGTCTAGGGGTTGCTGACTTGTCGTTCTCTTCAAGAATTGCCCGGAAAACCTTTCTGAATTGGGGAAAGGTGGAAATTCATTCAAAGGTAGCACAAGCCTATGTGCAGCAGCTGAAGGAGAGAGCAAAACTGAGTATGGAGCCTGTAATGAAAGAGGGAGCCAGAATCTGTTTCTTGACAAATGAGACAATAGGTGGTAGAATAACGTTTGCTGCAGTGTGCACTGCTTGCTGATAAGGTAGTTGATTTGATAAAATCTGTGAGACAAAGAATGCATAAATCCTTTAAATAACCTCCCTTTGAAGTGAGGTCTTTGGCAAACTCTCCTTTCTCCTGCCTTGTTACAAGGCAGTAGGATTTGCCTGAGAAGACCTGACTGAAATGACCTTCAGGTGTGTGTCCAGCAGCTTCTGCTTGATTCTGAAAAACTCGTTATCTCCCTAGAACCACAGGTTGATACTCCAGGCTTCAGCGCTTAGCCTTTTACCCTGGAAGCTGCCTTTCCTTCTCAGCATGTCACTGCTTGGCCTAATCTTTTGCAGCTCCTCATGAAGGAGAAGTAGGTGACAGCCACACACTGAGCACCAGGTATTGCTCAGTAAGGGTTTGTGGTGACCTTGCTCACAGGTCTTTTCTGCTCTGGATCATCCCTCTCCTCTCAGGCTTGATCTATCTGCTTTTGGACTCACCTTTTATTTAAAAGAGCGCTACACCTCTCCTGCTTAAAAGCTTCTAGTCCAAAGACAAATGGTTCCTATCTCAGCATCAGTAGCCACGCAGTTCTCTCCCATCAGTGTCCAATTGCTAGTTGGGAAACCTGGCTCCCCTGGGAACAGCAGAGTCTCTCTTTATTTTCTGTTCCAATTTCCCGATTACAGCATCAATGCAAAGACTTCCTGGTTAAACTAATGTTGTGCTGAGATATCAAAAAGTTGGTTTTGTGGATACCCTTGTTTTGAACCACTGGTTTATTCATCTTCAGATATCCCACAGTACTATGTGGGGGGCAGTAAATGAAATCCAGAGAGAGCAGAGGCCAATACCTGCTGTTCAATGTGCCCTTGTCCTCAATTTCTCCTTCAGAAGTAATTGCAAGACATCAATGATGCTTGACAGTAACTTCTACATGTTCAGACATTCCAGTTACCATGGCGAAATACAATAAAATATGTCATTTCATGATCTGAGGCATACACAAAAAAGAATGTAATAATAACGATAAATAAATAAAAGCAGTGCTCAGTGAAAATCTCCCAGGATGCAGAAATCTCAGCCAAACTGGAACAGAAAAAGCAATTGGACATCGGTGGGAGAGAACTGCGTGGCTACTGATGCTGAGATAGGAACCATTTGTCTTTGGACTCTGGCACGGCCCACGACCACCCATCCCCCTAATTCACCTCAGCACTTAGTGCTATGCCTGGGATGAGCCCTTCAGGCTAGGAGGTCCTCTGCTGTGGAGAGCAAAAGGAGGAGGTTTTCAAGGGTTACCAAGCACAGGCAGTGCTGATTTTTGTCAAGTCCTGAAGCACTTGGGTTTGTCACGTCGGCTGGAGAAGATGGATTTGATGCATCACAGGGCAGATCAAAAAAACACATTGCAGAAATGGCTTCCCCCAGGCTAGAGAGTCATTGCCAAAAACATCACATCAAAACGTCCTGCTTGGGCATTGTCTTAAAGAGATGATCCCTGCTTCTTACCCCACATCTCTCCACTTCAGAGAGACAGATACAATCCTCCTCTGAACTATGCTTATACAAGGAGAAACCACACCATATGTATTTCAGTTCTTTATTATTTTACTGCAAAGTAGGATTATTCAAATCCAGCTTCTCTATCACAAGGAGAGGCAGGATGAGTGCTCTCACATTCTGTACAGTTTAATCAAAAGCAATGGCATGCACATATTGAGGGTGGAATTTGGTGAGAGCTGTGAATTACACAAGGGAATGAATGTTGCCTTTCAAGTGAGAAGAATCTCATGATGTTATCTGACCTGACGTTGCTGACATACGCCCATTTTACAGGCAGGTGCTCTTTATTTTTTGCTGTTGGTTAGTGCCTTGCTGATGAAATACAGCTGGTAGATGGTTTGATCAGTTTATGATGTGCTTACTTGTAACTAAAATCAGGTTAAAAAGCTTTCTGACAGATGCTCTACATCAACTGTGTTTAAGGGCTGCTTCAAGACACCGAGGAGCTTTCTGTCTTGTGGCAAAACGGTTAAGGCACTCTTGATGTCCTGAAATTTATTATGTGTGCTGAATTTGCCTAGGTCTCCTGCAGTCACCAAGTGTAAGTTTCCATTCTTTATAGAAGCTCAGTTTTCTACCTCTGCCATGGAGAAGCTGCATTCCCCAGTTTGGGGGACCAGTTGATGTTTTGAAATAACTCTGACAGTGATACAGAAAGAAGGTTTTGGCTTGTCTTTCTCTTCCTAGAAGCGTTTGAAGGGACAGCTTTATGAGAGGGTTTTCCTCATGCCAGTGTGGGTTTAGAAGCTGGAAAGAGTCATCTAGGAAATTGTTGTATTTGTTAGTGACTGCAGTATTCATTTTATTTAATGATGTGCTGTCAAAATGGACAATTCCAAGATGACTACAGACTTGGGGTTCCAGTTCTGTATTCTCTCTGTATGCAAAATAGGTTTGAAAAAATGTCTTGCTTGGTGATATGACAAGACATCCTCATTGCAATGTTTTCCATTGTTTCTTTTGTAGTGCTTGCTCCTCAGAACCTGTTGCTGCTGAACTCCACGGAAAACTCACTGGCTATCAGATGGGATTCAGTGATTGATGTGGATAATTATCTCATTAGCTATCATCCAGTAGGGTATGAGACATTGGTGAAACAAGTCCATGTGCCCAAAGAGCAGCTGAGCAATGAGATTATGGGTCTCTTTCCCAGCACTGCATACAATGTCACGCTTCATCGTGTGAAGAAGGGGATTGCCAGTGAGCCCAAGTATCTAGAAGCAAGTACAGGTAAGGGCAGGTAGTATTTTTCTTCAGAGTCAGAGGCTGTAGATCTTTAAAGTGGGATTAAAACAAGTGGGGTGAATTGTTTGGCTTTCCAGGTTTGTAACATCCTGTCTTAGGGCTGGAGAGCACGTTCTCTTCCCAACCTCAGTTGCAGTTTTCTGTCATTGTCTCTTCTCAGGACTGAATGAGCCTGATGCTACTGAGGTTAGGAGATAGAGTGTGGAAAGGCTTCATATTTGAAGCAGTCTCTTGAGAACTGGAGTACCATTTTTTTTAGAAGCTGATATTATGCTGTGTGCTTGCACTTGGCAAAAAACAGGGACAAGTTTGGTTATTTTGACATTTTTCTTACTTCTAGCACAACAGGTGGGAGCTGAGAGCCAGAAAACTCTTAAGATGGAGCGTTACCATGAATACAAGCCTGTTGAAATAGCGATTGTGCTGTACTTGCTTAACTCTTCAGTTTGGCTGAGGAAAATGTCTCAGATCTCAGAGCAGGCAGGAAGAACACTGTTTAGCAACTTCCTATCTTATATTTACCTCTTTTGTGTTGATGCTGCTTCCTCACGGCCCTCTGCTGTCTTTCCCAGCCCTGTCTGCACTCAGTGCCATCTGGGTGACAGAGGAGATGGAACACTCCCTGGAAGTGGAGTGGGAGAACCCACTGACAGATGTGGATTATTACAAACTGAAGTTCAAATCCCTGGTGGAGATGGATGAGAAACAGGTCATGGTGCCCAAAAGCAATGACCCTAAGAGCAGATACATCATGACTGGTGAGTATTCCAAACTGGGCAGGGAGAAGTGGCAGGAGTGAGACAGTCAGGCGATAGTCCTGAGATGATTCTTCTCTCGTGTGTGGATGGCCAGTTTTTCTTTACCTCATGCTTGCCATAGGCCAGGGTGAGATCCATTGGAATTCCTCTATCCCATAATAATGGGTGTCTCCACAGGGAGAAAGATTCTATGTGGAGAACAGGTCTCAAGGTGTATTCATTCAGCTTTAATTGTCCATGTTAGGAAGAAAGTATATTCTTCTGTTTCAGAGCTGGTAACACTGATGTTCTGGAAATCCACATTTGCTACAGTCAATGTATGTTCTAAGGGCAAGCCTGGACCCAAAGTGCTATCAAGGCATTCTAAACACAAAAGGAAGTTAGACAGAAATCTAAACGTAAAGTTCTTCTCTGCTACAAACCTAGAACTGGATCTACTAAACAAAATTGCTTTCTTTAAGAAAAATTACTGTCTTCCCTAATTGTTGGTAATGTTCCCTTTTGCTCTTTGTTGGCCTGAAACCTGGCACAGAGTATGAGGTCACTGTCATACCCGTGAAAGATGATAAAGAGGGGAAACCATCCTCAGTGAGTGGTAGGACTGGTATGTGGGATGTTTTTTATGATAGTGATGCTACTATAGGGTTTGGGGACAGATCTGTCAAGATCACAGCACAGAAGGTGCACAGTTGGCTGCTGCTTCATGCATGACCTGCAGCCAAGTCTGCTTATATCTTGTTTAAGCTTGTCTACACCTACCCCTAGATCAGTCGTGAGCCTTGGTTTTTAAACCTACAGTAACTTCACCTAAGCTTAACTTGACTAATGACACAGGATAAAGGTAGTAAGCTGGCTTCTGTCTGTAATAACAACCCTCAGATGCGCTAGGTCCAGCAGTAACTCTAAGGTCATGGCTTCCCTAACTAGATCACTGACACAATGACCTCACTTAAACGTAGCGCACGTGATTTATAGGCTGGGCATGGCCCTTTCTCATGGATCCTCTGGGCAGCTGCCGCTGACCACCTTGCAGCTATTATCTGCTCCTCATTTGTGTGGTCTCTGAGCCCAGGAACAATAAGGAAGAGGACTGTGTTGCCTGGCTCCAGCACTGTTTTTTCTGTTCGCCCAACTGAACAAAACAGTTTAGCAGAGGAGCACATTAGCACACCATTTCCAGGCCTGCATTTCCACCGGGGGCTGTAGTCCCAGCCCACTCTGTGGTCATATACACCCTCCCCATGGAGGTGAAGCTGTGCTTGTCCAGTGGGCTGCACAGTGGCACAGCCCTGGCAGTCCTGTAGTAACTTGAATTTTCACCTCTTACCTGTGAAATGACAGAAGGGGCTTCAGCTACTTTCTGGCCCTTAGAGGTTGAAGCTATGGACTGCTTCATCTTGTAACAGAGCCCAAATCAGAGGTAGTCCTCTCCAGCATGGGGAGATCACAGAAGTATCTGGAAGCTGACATTTTCTCTGACTGTATGCTCAGTACAGCTCAGAAAGCCTGACAGGTTGTACTGTTACTTGTCTCACTTTTCCTGTAACTGGCAGCCTAACTATTCCAGAGCTGAATGTTAAAGCAGATCTGGAAACCCTGTTGGTTCACTGATGCTTCAAGCTCTTAAAACAAAGCAAAACAAACAACAAGAAAGGCAGACTATATTTGAGTGATTATATTGCAAAAGAGAACTTGAAGAATTTTAAACTCTCATTCTACCTGTAAGATTATGGAAACTTTGAAATTCAGCTCTCTTACAAAAGGGTGGGTGTGCTGCATCCAGAGACTGAAAAATCCCAAATCAGGCTTGACATTCCTGAGGTTGTCTTGTAAATTATGCCATTAAAAGAAAATTGGTTTAAAACAAGACTTGCAACCTCCACACTGCCATTGTAAGGCTGCTCTTCTTTCCTGTGCCAATTATGATTATTCAGAACACCCTTGGCTTCTGTTTTCAAGCTGTTCTTCACAGACATGGGGGCTGCAAAACTTCTTAAAAAGAGGGGAAAAAAAATCCACAATTACTAATCCTGCTTATATTCTTATGTAACGCCTGGAACTTAGGAACTGCCATTAAGACAAATACCAGCTATTGCAAGAGCTACCACTAAACTCTGATTCATCGTCCAAAATAGCAGGAGCCCTGGGGGTGTCTGAGAGACAGGTCTGCAGGGTGGGCAGAAAGGGAGGAGCACCAAATGGCTGACAACAGAGGCAGAGAGAGGATGGGGCCAAAGCAGCAAGATAAAAATGAAGGAAATGTGCACGTTCTGACAGGTATTGCAGTGGTTTAATTCAACTGGAGTTTCCTAATGCTGCACTTTGAAACTTTCTCTCAGAAGTTGATAGCCCAACCAATGTGGTGACTGAGCAAGTGACAGAAGATACAGTCACTGTCTCGTGGAATAAAGTTGAGGCTCCCATAGACAGGTACATGGTGAGATACACCTCAGCTGATGGGGACACCAAGGAAACAGAGGTGGGGAGTGAAAATGATATCATCAGCATACAGGATCTGAAGCCAAGCATGGACTATATCATCCACATCTGAGCAGAGAAGGGGCCCCCGAGGAGCAAGAAGGCAAGCATCAGAGCTGTGACAGGTACATTGTAGCAGCAGCAGAAGGAGCTGAGTTTGAATTTGCAAATCCATCAATTTCACTTGTTTTAGTAAAGCTTCTCCTACTTTGCAGAGGTTTTTAGTGAGGCAAAAAACTCATGTCATTCTTACTAGTGTGGCTGAACAGGTCTCCAGCTCAGCTTGAAGACTCTTTGTTTTGAGCCCTGCTGTGGACGGGCCCGATAGCAAGACACCAGTTACTTTTGGTACAGAGAACAGTGAAACATGGCCAAAACTAAAGCCTCACAACAAAGATGTAATTCCTGCCTTGCCTTTAAAATGCCATAAACCACCTCCAGGCTTTTCTGTGGGTGACTGTTGTGGCCTTTCCCAACAGGACAGGGAGCTCCTAGACATTTTGCACAGATGGACAGATTAACAGTTGGACTCGATGATCTCAAAGGTCTTTTCCAACCTAAATAATTCTATGATATACATTGGACTAGACACAATAAGAGCTGCCTCGGGGAATTTGTATGACTGTCTGAAGTTCCCAACCAGAGGGGACCAGTAAGGATCAGTCAGATGCTTAATTATGAAGCTCAGTCATCTACTTCTGAGTTGGTCTCTGCTCTCAAGCCAGCTCCTGTTCTCACTGATACGGTTACTGGCTGGGAAGCTCCTGGACCACCCAGGGAGTTGAGGAGTTAAATGCACTGCATGTGCGTACAGGCACAGCCCATGCCCAGCTGCAGTGCAATTATCACTCAAGAACAAGCTTCTTTTTCACGTCCTTTGATTTTCATATTGCACAAGAAAACGATTCGCTTGATTTTCCTTGCCATCAGTGAGCATTTCACAGTGCTAACTAGCTGAGCTGGGGTTATTCAACTATGTGTTTCCAGTGTGCGATGCTCTAGGGTGACACAAATGAGCCTCAGCATCTTTCATTCAAATGAGAAGTAACGTAGTTTCATCTCACAAAAGAGATGAGATTAGTACATGCAGGTGGAAAATCATAACTTTGACCACAGCTAATGTGTGGTGAATCGTAGTGTAGCAAAGCTGGTGTGTGGTAAATTACAGTGCGGCTGCCAGATGGTTGTGTGTTTGTGTGCTGGAGTTTTGAGCCTGCAGCAGAATAAGAAGTACTGTTCCAATAATTTGGGAGGCATCTGCAAGTCCTTCATTGCTCAGTCTGCTAAGATGTGTTTAGCAGTTCAATGAAGAAAAAAACCAACCTCAACCCATGCTCTGTGTAAAGGTCATGGGCTGCTGGGCTGTCCTCAAAGGGCCACATTCCTGCAGGCTGTGCTGTGACGGTGACTTAAGGCTCGTGAAATCTAGTGGCATGTTTCTGTCTGTGAAAAGGGCAGAGGAATTATTGTAATAATGGGAGGGGATGGAAAATAGCTTTCTCCTAGTGAACATAGTCCTCACTAGTGCCATTGCCTGGTTCTTCACCTTCAAACGTTCCTTCTCTTAAAAAATTGCCAGTCTAGTGTCCATGCAGTGGCCAGATGGCTGACAGAAGACACAGTCACAACCTCCTGGGATAGGGTCTGGCCTCTGATAGACAGGTGTGTGATGAGATACAGAGGATGTGGAGGTGGGGAAGGATGAGAGCAACACTGCTCTGACTGAAGCCAAGAAAAATGTCACTGGTCTCTGGGCAGAGAGGAGAGCCCAGCAGACATCAGAGCTGTGACAGGTAGGAAGTTTTGCTTCAGTAGGAAATAATCTTATTCTAGGAGAGCTGCATTTCAGACAGAGATTTTGAGCAGGTCGTTTTGGGTTTGGGGTTAATTCCCAGAACAACCCAGGTAAGAGGCTGTGATCTTCAGAAAGCAAAAGACACCATGTTCTGCATGGACTTTCCTCCCCAACAAAGATGCTGTTGCAGCTATGAGGAGGAGACCTAGACCCCAGCTGAAATACCTCAGAATTGGGCATCTCCCATCTTTGTAGTTCAGGCCCATCCTTGGTAAGAAATAAAGGATGAGAAGTGAAAGAAATTGGCAGGGCCCTGGAGGGGAGGAAGTGTAGTCTCAGTGGGACAAGCCATGTTCTTCATTCCTGACTTCCTGCAACAATCAGCAGCCCAGCTCACCCAGCACAGGGGCAGAGGGCTGACTGGCCCTGCCAAGGCTCGGCCACCTTGGCACTGGCACATGAGTCTGTCAGAAATGGCAGGACATGCAAGTGGTTAGCACCCTTGTTTTATCTACCTTGTGCTGTATCCAGCACTACACAGTTGTCTGGGCCAATGGTGATATCCAGTGGGACCAGTGTTGCTGAAATGTCAGTTATTTACACGGTGTGATCAAAATATGGTTTGTAGCTAAAGATAAAACTTCCATTAGATTTACCAGTTTGAGCTGGAGGAAAAAGCAATCAAACTTTTCTCACGCAAGCCCTTTTTAGGTCTTCGGGTATAAAATCATTTCTCAAAGCTCATCTGTTTTTCCAAATGTAGTTGATAGTCTAATAAAACCTACTGCCTGTGCCTATAAAAATTGTGTTTTCATGCCTTCAGACCATTGTGATTATCACAGCACTACACTAAAACTTCCAATAATTCTGCCTTTTGCTTACAGCAATTGACAGCCCAACCGAGCTGTTGACTGACCAAGTGACAGAGGACACAATTGCTGTTTCCTGGAACAAAGTCCAGGCTTCAATAGACAGATGCAGAGTGAGCTACACCTCAACTGATGGGGACACAAAGGAGAGAGAGGTGGAGAAAGACAAGAACGCCCCTACCTTGGCAGGATTGAAGCCAGGCATGAAGTACATCATCTACATCTGGGCAGAAAAGGGACAACAACAGAGCAAGAGGGTCAGCACCGAGTCTGTGACAGGTGAGTGGGCAATAGATTTTAAGAGTATAAGTTGCAGCCCAGCTTTGCCTAACAGTGAAGTCCATCCCAAGACAGTTTCACAGCAGAGGGAGATTCAGACTTAACAGATCAAGTCTTTAAGTTAGTGCCTCTTTCTATGAGGCTTATTCAGTATCATCACAGAGAGATTCTAATTACCTGTGTGCACTACAAATGGACCATGTTGTGAATGCTAATAGGGATTAGGGAAAATGAAGCCTTTGCAGCCATGTCTCTTCTGTATTTGTATAGTCTTGTTTTATTTTAATTATTAATTTGTTTATCCCTCCTCATGGAACAGGGAAATGCTCAGTTCCTTTTTGCAGATGAAGAAATGGAAGTGGCAAGAGAGATTAATGGCATGCAGGACGCCTTTTCTTGGAATAAGATGATTAATATGATTAATCCTTGTTCCTCAGTTGTCCTTACCAGGACTTTTTCCCCTGTGTGGCCAGTCCGAATTACAAAAGATGTAGTGATCTGCCCAGTGTGAGCGTCACTGCTTATAACAACATTCTAGAGCTGAGTGTCTGAATCAATTGCAAGCAGTTGTGAGCATTTACAAGACCCATGCTCTATGTCAGAGACTTGCTGAAGGAAGATGAGTGAATGTGTACCTGGGTCATCCTGGTCTCTTAACAAAAGAGCTTTGGTTGTTCTGTCTCTTCTCCCATGTAGCAAGTGACATGACAAGAGGAAACGGCCTCAAATTGTGCCAGCCGAGGTTTAGGTTGGGTATTAGGAAAAATTTCTTCCCCAAAAGGGTTGTGAAGGCCTGGCCCAGGCTGCCCAGGGCAGTGGTGGTGTCCGCATCCCTTGAGGGATTTAAAAGCTGCATAGATCTAGCGCTGAGGGACATGGTTTAGTGGTGACCTGGCATTGCTGGGTTAACAGTTGGTCTTGATGATCTTGAAGGTCTCTTCCAAACAAAATGATCTCTGGGCAGAGAAAGGAGCCCAGCAGAGCAGGAGGATCGGCACTGAGGCAGTGACAGGTACTCCAGAGAATCTTTGTGCTTCTGCATCACACTGTGTTGTGGAGCCGATCTCAATTTCTGTCCTGTTTTCTTCTGATCTATTGCAGAGTGTATACTAGACGCATGTTTATTTTGTGGTCATCTGTGATGTGGGGACATCCATGCTGCAGGCACCTTCAAGCTTCAGATAGAAATGGTGCAAACTCTAGAAAACTTTTAGGAACTAGTGACTGCTCTGTTCCTTCAGAAACTATGAGCCCAGTGTGAGCTTCATAGAACTTAGCTAAAGCATTGTGGTCCTGGTTAGTCTGAAGCCAGATGTGGTGTGCATCAGCTGTATCTGGTCAAGGAAAGGAAGTGAGCAGAGCAAGAGGGCAGACACAAACACTCTCATGGGTGACCTGTGGCAATCCTAGTGATTTTGCAGCTGTGGAAGGAGGGATGTAGTTTCACACGGTGAATTAGCCATTATTATGTTCTCCCTTGGCCACTTCTTCCCCAGTCATAATGTAGAGAAGTGTTACACCTTGTTGGCACCTCACAGCTCAAAAAAAATCATAGAATCATTTTGTTTGGAAAATATATTTAAGATCATGGAGTCCACCTGTTAACTCAGCACTGCCAGGTCACTACTGAACCATGTCCCTCAGCATATCTATATGGCTTTGAAACCCCTCCAGAGATGGGGACTCCACCACTGACCTGGACAGCCTGTTCCAGTGCTTGACAACCCTTTTGGGGAAAAACATTCTCCTAATAAGCAAGCTAATATTTGTGGGAGAGGAGCAGGGTGTTGGTGCTGCCTCAATCTCTCACATCTTTTTCTTTACCTTGCTGTATCTCTGTCAGACAGACCTCCAAGGCTCCACTTGCTCCCAAATAACTGATCTACTGGATATCTCTTAAGGTTCATAAGAATTTAGGTTTGACATAGCCTCAAATTTCAGTTGGACCTTCTGCACAGTCGTTCTTCCCCATGTCCCTACTTGATATTTTACTCCTGAGGCCTCTGTCTGAAGATGGCTGTGCTTCAGCACCTCACCTTATTTTACTCCAGTTCTGCATTGCCAGTAGCAGCCACTGAGACCCAGTAAAGCTAGAGATGTGTTAGTCCGTGTCATCCTTTGCTCCCTGAGGGTTGGATCATGAGGCTTTAGAAAGCAAAAGTTTTAAGGGGAATGTGTGTGTATTTTAGTTAATGACACTTTCTACTCTGCACTTGATTTCTTAGAAATGGACAGCCTGAAGAATCTGGTAACTGACCGAGGACTCAGCCACCATCTCCTGGGATAGTGTCCAAGCTCCTATAGACAGGTATATGGTGAGCTACACTTCTTCTGATGGGCACACCCAAGAAATAGATGTGGGGAAGGACAGGAATATTACCACCCTGACAGGACTGAAACCAGGCATGAAGATCACCATACATCTCTGGGCAGAGTTGGGAAGCAAGCAGAGCAAAAGGGCAAGCACTGAAACACTGACAGGTAACTGTGGGCAGAAAGGAAAGGAAATGGGGTAGAAGAACCCTACTCTCTTGGTATTTTACATTTCATGATCTCTCTTTCCATCACTGGGTAATGAAGATGCACAGTGGTAAACCCTTTATGGAGATAAGTGCATGAGTATAGACTACCGTAGCAGACACAGGGGCCTTTCAGTACTTAAAGGGGCCTCAAAGATACAGGAGAACAGACTTTTTAGCAGGGCCTGTTCTGACAGGACAAAGGGTGATGGTTTTAAACTAAAAGAGGGAGATTTAGACTAGATAGAAGGAAGAAACTTTATGCTGAAGGTGGTGAGACACTGGCTCAGGTTGTCCAGAGAGGTGGTTGATGCCCCATCCCTGGAAATGTTCCAGGTGAGTTTGGCTGGGGCTCTGAGCAACCTGCTCTAGTTGCAGATGTCCCTGCTCACTGCATGTGGGTTGGACTAGATGAGCTTTAAAGGTTCCTCCCAACCCCAACCATTCTGTGATGATTATAGAAGAGGCAGATGTTGTAATACAAGAGTGATGACAGCTGATGGTACCCAGATTATTTCACTAGTCCTTAATCAAAAACATGTGGTGCTTCATGTGTTGCTATCAGGCTTAACAGTAACAGAGGTTTAACAACCAAAGCGAAACCATTTTGAAATTGGGGACACTTAAAAATAATGTCCTGTCCTTTCACTCATGAGCTTAGACTGGTCCTAAGAGACTGCCAGGTAGGCTGAAGTCTGCCCTGTTCAGTCAGCCTTAAGGATTTGTGGTATACTGGGAACATTTCAGGATCAGTCCTCATCCACTAGCCTTGCTTATGTACTTTTTCATAGTTTATGATTCAAGCTGGTTTGAGATGAGCAGTTGAAGCTTGGATTTAGGGCAAGATGCCAAGCAGTTCCCAGTGCTTACAGAGCTTGAGGGCAGCTGATGGAGGCAAATGGAGGTTTCTTGAGGCCAAAAGGCTGAACCTGTCTGGAACTAGAAATGCAAGGAGAGTTTCTGCAAATTCAAATGTTTTTTCGAACTGGAATGATAATGGAGTCACCTGGAAGTTTCACGTCAAGTGAAACTGCTGGGAGAGGGAATATATTTAGCATGAACAGGGATATTTTTTAAAAAAACTGGTCCTTAGGTGGAGTTCTATGAAACTGTGGACTGTAAGGCTGCCCTTCCTATCCCGTGCTTCTCGTGATGGATTTGGTACCTTTCAGCTCCCTCTTCTGTCCAGCAGGAGGTAATACATGTAGTGAGCTACTTGGAGAAGGTTTCTGAGTCGCTTTACTTAAAGCAATTGTTTAGTGGTCTCCCAAAAGAATCATAAAATGGCTTGAGTGGGAGGGGACCTTAAAGATCATCCAGTTCCAACCCCCCTGCCATGGGAAGGGACACCTCCCACTAGACCAAGGCTGCACAAGGCCCCATCCAACCTGATTTGGAACACATCCAGCAATGGAGCA
>JAVSBS010029390.1:7845-18018 GCA_033124195.1 Coracias cyanogaster | reverse complement strand
CCCCATCTTTCATGTAGCCCCGCTTCAGACACTGGAAGGCTGCAATAAGGTCTCCCTGGAGCCTTCTCTTCTCCAGGCTAAACAACCCCAACTCCTTCAGCCTGTACTCACAGCAGAGGGTTTCCACCATGAGTGGAACGTGAAATGAAGCATGAGTTCAGTAGATAATGAACTAATGCTAAACTCGTGAGCCTAGTGAAAGATGGTCTTCAGTTATAACGGCTAGCCAGTGTTTTAAACAACATGCTGTGGGAACTGTGGTGTTATTGTCCCTGTTCTCCTTATTTGGTGTTTTGATTTCTTTCTCTCTGCCTTTAAGCAGTAACCCTGTGCACAAGGAGTGCAGCATTTCCTGGGAGAAGCCACATGGCTTTACTCCTCTCATTTATCTAAGCTTGCCCTTGTCTTTCTCTGTCATCTTTTCACAACCGTAATATTTCACTGATGCATTGTAATTGTTGTTATACTTGTCCTTGTAGCACTCTTCAAAGTCTAAGAAATGTTGTTGCCTGGTTTATCTGGAGAAGAACTGAATCAACACACAACGACATGACTGGAGTCCCGTCGGGGGTTGGCAGAAGAGCAGGGAATTGAAATGAATTATTCAGTTAGTTTGCTGTAAACTCAGGCATACTTCAGGGCTGGAGCACTCTTCCCTGAAGGCCAGCACTGCCCACCAAGAACCTTCTCTCTGGACAAACCTCACTCCTTAAATTGTTATCCTTCAGATGTTCCCAGAATATGTAGAATATAGCAAGCACAGGATAAAAATTTGGGAGAGGCTGCTTCCATGGTTGTTACTTCCAACTGAGCTTTAGAAATTGCTTTTATCCTGAGGGAAGCACTGCAGCCCTGTTGTGGGTATCTATAAGACCCTTTTTGATGACTGCTGTGAGCTGGGATTGCTTAAAACTATTTTTTTTTTCTCCTCATGCTGAACTTGGGCAGTCTGACTGCACAGGAAAAGTCTTTGATGTCAGTGAAGGGGCTGGTGTCCTATACACAGCACAGTGGGCTTCTTTGTATTCCTGTGTTAATTGAAGAAGGCTGAAGCATGACAACAAAGCCTGTGAAGTCATTCTTCATCTGCAGTAGGGAAACAAGGGGTAGTAGGGGCTCTTAGCAGGCCACCACTCCAGGACTGGGGCATGAAGCCCAAACCTGACCTATCTCTGAATGCTCCTCAGAGATGAGCCTAATGGAGACTTCTCAGGCAGACGTGTCAGGAGCTCCTGGGCCCTGTACAGTTGAGCCAATTGCAGGGCTCACAAAACATCCTAAGACAGATCTGTAGCAGACCTTGCTACAGGTTTGGTCTAGGTTTCTTCCGCTTGCTAGCTATGAAGGTCACCAGGTGACTGCTGTACTTCCCAGTTAACAGGATCAGGCACTGAAAGCTCAGCCCAAGCCCTGCACTGCAGTTGCTGCCTTTCATTAATGCAATGGGCCTTGCATTTTCTTTTTCACTAGAGCTCGATTCCCCCAAGAACTTCTGTGTATCAGATGTGACTTATTCTACTGGTGTGGTTACCTGGACTCCTCCTGCTGCAGAGATTGATGGCTACACTCTGACCTACCACGGTCAAGATGGCACAAGCAAGGTACAGTGAATTCCTCAGTCCTGCAGACCCTGCTGAAATCACCCCTTTCATTATGGGCTCTGCTAGTTGGGTCTTGTGGGTATATGGACCACAGAAAAACAACTCTGAGGGGGATTCTATGCTATCAACAGCCCAGGAAGGGAGAGCTTAAGAAAGATGTGCTACTGTTATGAATAGAAGATGTGGAGGGACTTTGACAGTGGAACGCCTCTTCCCAACAGATCTACAGGCGCAGAGAGCATGTTTGCTTCATCACTTTTCTAACTGATTGTCTGGAGGGGCAGCACTTACCAGGGATGGGGTGTCCTCAGTGCCCTAACAATGTTTCTTGAGACCTTACCCCAAATCTTCCTTTTGAAGAGAGGCATTCCTGTGTTTCAAGGATATACAGTGAATGTGACTGTCTGAACTCTACACAAAAAGCCCATAAATGCATATGGATTCTGGGGCACTGTGGCTCAAAAGAGCTAATGCTATTCAGAGTTGGGTTGACCTTTGGTATGTTTTGTCAGGAAGTACAGCTGGGTCCTAGTGAGCAACGATTTGTGCCGGAAGGACTGGAACAAGGAGTGAGGTACACCATCTTTGTGGCGGCCTACAAGGGAGCACGCCAGAGCAGACAGACAGACAGCTCCTTCTCAACAGGTGGGAGTTGGCCTGTGCTGCACTTTTCCCTGTGCTCTGCAGCTGTTGTGCTTTATGGCAGAGGTCAGAGACAGAGTTCATGTTCTACAGATGCACTGTGAAACCAGGTGATCATAAGCCAGCAGCGTGCCCAGATGGCCAAGAAGGCCACCAGCATCCTGGCTTGTATCAGCACTAGTGTGGCCAGCAGAACTAGAGCAGGGATCGTCCCCTGGACTTGGCACTGGTGAGGATGCACCTCGAATACTCAGTTCAGTTTTGGGCCCCTCACTCCAGGAAGGACATTAAGGGGATGGAGTGTGTCCAGAGAAGGGCAACGAATCTGGGGGAGGGTCCAGAGCACAAGTCTTGTGAGGAGCAGCTGAGGGACCTGGGGTTGTTCAGCCTGGGGAAAAGGAAACCTTCTTACTCTCAACAGCTCCCTGAAAGGAGGTTATAGCAAGGTGGGGGTTGGGTCTCTTCCCCCAAGGAACAAGCAGTAAGACAAGAGGAAATGGCCTCAAGTTGGGCCAGAGGATGTTTAAGTTGGACATGAGGAACAATTTCTTCCCTGAAAGGGTTGTCAAGGCCTGACCCAGGCTGCCCAGGGCAATGGTGGAGTCCCCATCCCCGGGAGGGGTTTCAAAGCCATGCAGATGTGGTGCTGAGGGACATGGTTTAGTGGTGACCTGGCAGTGCTGGGTGAACGGTTGAACTTGATGATCTGAACGGTCTCTTGCAATGAAAGCAATTCTATAACTGGGGCTACAAAGATGATTAAGGGACTGGAACATCTCTCGTATGAGGAAAGACTGAGATCCCTGGGGCTGTTTAGCCTTGAGAAGAGAAGGCTGAGAGGGTATCTGATCAATGTTGGTAAATATCTGAGGGGTGTATGTCAGGAAGATGGAGCAATCAGTCTATTTTCAGTGGTGCATAGTGATAGGACAAGGGGAAATGGGCACAAACTGGAATACAGGAAGTTCCACCTCAACATGAAGAGAAACTTCTTTACTGTGAGGGTGACAGAGCACTGGAACAGGCTTCCCAGGGAGGTTGTGGAGTCTCCATCTCTGGAGACTTTCAAGACCCATCTGGATGCATTCCTGTGTGACCTTCCCTAGATGAACCAGCTTTGGCAGGGGGGTTGGACTAGATGAACTCTAGAGGTCCCTTCCAACCCTTACCATTCTGTGATTCTGTGATAAGCAAACCATGTAGCAAATCAATGTTGTGTCTCCTGGCTGGGTATCCATTCTAAGCGACAACATCTGGAGGCTTGGAAACACGATGGGATAGTGTGAGTGGAGACTGCCCACGCTGGTCAGTGCTTCTGGAAAACCGTGCTTGCCAAGTGTGGGACAAAGCTTGCCAGTGAGTTGCCAGTGGGCAGGAGAGATGATGATAGGCTAGAGATCCTTCTGTACAATCCTAGTAACAGTAGGGCAGAGCTGCTTCAGTACTCTCATGGCTTTGGGTAGCTGCCCAGGCTGTTTCTAGAGGTCAGGAAATGCACAGCAGGATGGCAGCAAATCAAACAAAATCTCCTGCCATCTCACTGTGGGAGCCTCTTGTGCTGTGCCAGTGCCCACAAGGGTTGCCAACTGTGGCCAAATTGTGAAACACAGAGAAATGAAAGTCCCTGTTTACTGGCACTCCCACCTTCACAAACCAGGGCTCCTCTTCCTGCTCTTGCTGCCACGCAATACTGCATTTCTTGCAGCCTGTGGGGATTCCATCCACGTGCCACCTCCCAGGCAGTGGGGAATGTTCCAGCAGCAACTTGCGAATGCAGCTGGGCATGGTGTGCAGGTACAGTGGGGGCTGCTGCTTTCTTTACTTCCCTTCCAATACCGTTGTCCTTCAGAGATTCCTAAGGGTGTGAAATGCCTCCTCCAGCTCCATGGCCTGCTTCACTGACATGAAGTTTTCCCTTCTCTGTTCTCACAGTGAGCTTCCTCCACCCGTATCCCGCAGACTGCAGCCAGACGCAGCAGAACGGAAATGCCTCCAGCGGCGTGTACACCACTTACCTGAATGGGGATGGCAGCAAGCCTGTGCAGGTGTACTGTGACATGACGACGGATGGAGGCGGGTGGATAGTGAGTGATTCTCTGCTCTCTTTGGGGTTTTTTATGTTAACATGTGGACCTGGTACTGATCTTAGCTGAGGCTTCTTTTGCTCTACTGCACTACAGTGTTTCAGCTGGATGGAGTGGTGCGTCTTAGGAAGGATGGTGGATGCTGATGTACCCACTCAGACCGTCAGTAGAAATGCTCTGAGAGGCTGAATGGCTCAAATGCTTTTTCATTGTTTGGTCATGAATGTCACACGGGCTGATGTTATTGCTGCTTGAGGGCAATGACTGAGTTATGACAGTTTAAGGTATCACCTCTTGCCAGTTGGATCACAGGAGTTGTCTATGAGGGTGGATTCAGCCCTGCCATAAGACAAGTTAGTACAGTTTATCTTAAATGCCTTTCATAAGGAGGCAACTAAGCTGTATTATCTCATCTTGACCACAGTATAAGGTTACATAGAATCATAGACTGGTTTGGGGGGGAAAGGACCTTTCAAGGTCTTCTAGTCCAACCTCTCTGCACCGAGCAGGGATATCTGCAACTAGAACAGAGCCCTGTCCAACTTCACCTGGAATGGTTCCAGGGATGGGGCATCTATCACCTCTCTGGGCAACATGGGCCAGGGTCTCACCACCCTCAGCTTCAAAAATTTCTTCCTTCTATCCAGTCTAATGTGTGGAGTGTGTCCAGAGAAGGGCAGTGAAGCAGGGGAAGGGTCTACAGCACAAGTCTTATGAGGAGCAGCTGAGGGACCTGGAGTTGTTTAGCTTGGAGAAAAGAAGGCTCAGGGGACACCATCTCGCTCTTGAAAACTTCATGAAAGAAAGCTGGAGCCAGGTGGGGTTGGTCTCTTCTGCCAAGGAACAAGCAGTAGGACAAGAGGAAATGGTGTCAAGTTGTGCCAAGGGAGGTTTAGGTTGGACATGAGGAATGATTTCTTCCCCGACAGGGTTGTGGAGCCCTGACCCAGGCTGCCCAGGGCAGTGGTGGAGTCCCCATCCCCGGGACGGGTTTCAAAGCCATGCAGATGTGGTGCTGAGGGACATGGTTTAGTGGTGACCTGGCAGTGCTGGGTTAATGGTTGGACTTTATGATCTTCAAGGTCTTTTTGAACCCAAACAATTCTGATTCTATCAGTCTCTATGCATCTAGTCTATATGTATGGACTTAACGCAGTTCAGCTGATGCCTGGTAATATTTCAAATGCTAGTGCTGTGAGCATGCACCTGGACCCTGACACACAGTAGTTGTTGAGTAGCTCAAAGGAGTCTGGTGGCAGAAGCACAGCTACTTTGAGGTGGGGAATGTATAGGAACATGTAGGAGTGAATCTGAGGTTCTCTGATAGCTGTCTCCCTAAATAACCAAATAAAAATATCTTTATTCCCTTTTTCATCTTTCATTTTCAGTGATAAGTGATTTTCTCCACTGAAATAAATTGCTGTGTGTTACTGCTCAAGTCCCTCTGATCTTGGTGAAGTTTAGAAATGCAAATGTCTCACTGATCTGGTCACTAAGCCGGTTTTTTGTGTGTTTAATGTTTAGATCATGCTCATATTTGTGCTGTCCATAGGCATTTGTGGAAAGTAAATTGTAAAATTTGCACAACTAAGTATTGACCCCAGTTCCTATGAGCAGTCAGAAAATGGAAATGGGTTCCTGTGTGTGCCCTGCTCAGGTGCTGTGTACCAGCAGCGAGAGTTGCCTGTTCCTGAGTGCTTTACCTTTTCACCAGCATTTCTCATCCCCTTCTCCTTGTCTCTCCTCAACCTGTCTTGAACTCTCACTCGCTAATCCTTGCTTTGCAGGTGTTTCAGAGGCGGAGCACTGGTGAGGTGGATTTCTACAAACGCTGGAAAAATTATGTGGAAGGCTTTGGAGATCCCACCGGGGAATTCTGGCTTGGTACAGTACATGGGTGTGACCAGTGAAGAGCTGAGGATTAGTTTTGTAGAAGCATCTAAATGCTGAAATATCCAACCCCCCTGAGCCTGCAGTCTTGAACTGCCAGCTTTTGTGTCTTCTTAAAAATGCCATTGAAGCCTTGATGGATCTCTGAAGGCCCACTGAGTATTTCCACTGACATCTTTGGGCTTTGGAGCAGTCCCAGAGCAAGCCAAACTCTGGAAAGGTTTATTTCAGGCTTGTGTGTCCCTCTCAGAGGGGAATATTCTGTATGAATATATTTCTGTATGAAATTGCGTTTGTGAAAACGCAAAGACAAAGTTACTACACAAAACTTGGTGTACTCGGTCATTTTTTGTCTGTCTTGTTCTGTTAGTGAACTCTGTGTGGATCAGAGAAACCAGCACTCAGTAGGTCAAGGTCTTTTGAACAAGAGCCTTTAAATGTTCTGGGAAAAATAATGTTGCACTACAGACAGTTGTGCTGGTTTAGACTGTTTGGTTTTTTTCTGATGCTGGTGTCTCTTGCCAAAAAATGAGATAAGACAGCATAAACTTAGCAAAATGTCATGACAGCATCAAGCAGGGAAGCAGGGAGGCAGGAAATAGCTGATTTGATAAAAATGGCCACAGGGTGAGAGTCTAGGACAGCAAAGGCTTCTCCTTTTTAAGAGTAATTCTTTTTTTTTTTTTTCCTCCTAGGTCTTGACAAGCTGCACAACCTCACAAGCAGCAGCCCAATCTGCTATGAGCTTCGGGTGGATTTGCAGACAGACAGTGAATCTGTCTATGCTGTCTATGACTTCTTCCAGGTTGCCTCAAGCAGGGACAGATACAGGCTGTCAGTAGGGAATTACAGAGGCAATGCTGGTGAGGAGTGCCTTGTGCTGTCTCTGCTTAGCACAGGGAAGCAGATGCTGGGACCTGTGTATTTGTTTTGTCAGTAGCATGGGAGCTCATCAGGTTAGGTCAGATATGGTTCTATGAGTTCAGAAATCTGTACTTCCTAGGAAGACTGAGGAGAGTGTGCCCACAGGCCCATCTCCTGCTGAAGTGAGGAGGAAGAGTTGCTTTTTCATGGGGAAGAAAGGGCTCTAACCCAGTGGAACACCAGCTGAAAATAGCAGGCTGGGAAGCATTTCCAAGAGGTAACCTGTGCTCATGGGGGAGCAACTTCTGGGACTCCCCAGCTGAGAAGTGCCAAGAAGGTGGCTTTTGTTCAGGATGGAAGTTTGCTCAGCAGCAGTAGCTATCCTGGTGCTGGCTTCTGCCTTACCATTGCATCCATAGTCTTCCATTTATCTTTTAATATCCTCTTTCCATAAGGTTTAGATCTTCAGCTGGCAGGATCCAGACCTTGGACATGCCCTTTAATAGCAACCCTTTAGAAATTATTGTCCAGCCCTATCCTGTGCTGTTGCTTTTCCCCTGACAGGCCTGCTCTCTTCTGCCTGAAGGGTGTATAAGCCTGCAGGCTCAACAACAGTACTCTCTTACTCCTATTCATGTCTTTCATCCCTTCCCTTAGGTGATGCAATGACTTACCACAACGGCTGGAAATTCACCACATGGGACAGAGACAATGATGTGGCTCTCAGCAACTGTGCTCTGACACACCATGGTGCGTGGTGGTACAAGAACTGCCACTTGGCCAACCTCAATGGGAAATATGGGGAGAGCAAGCATAGCGAGGTGAGTGGCGGAGCTTGGTGGTGGTGGTGGTTAGCTCTTCTCCCTAGTCTTGAGAAAATACATGGGGGAAATGTCTTTGCTTGGAGCAGAAGAGATTGCCCAGCCTATCCTCATTTTGTTTGAAAGGAGAATGATCCATAAGGAAACATACAGCTCTTACTCTGTCCTCCCTGGATCCAGAGGACTTTATCTCATGGCTCCCTGATTCTTGTGGGCAGAGATACTTGAGGTGGAGCTCTCGTGATTTCTGAGGGGAACATGTAAAAGAAGACTAGAAGCCACGCTAGGATGCTGGTTCACTGTCTCATGAAGCCTATACCTTGGCTTTCAGTGTATGCCTTTTTGTGTATCTCATTGCACAGGCTAATTTTGGGCTTGAACATGGCTCAGGCCTGTTGTGTTCCAAACTGAATAGAGATTTGATTTATATTAGGAGTGTCTGGAAGACTGATATTTAGTCAAAATCTGGTGAACAGTAGTGTCTCTGCTTATTAGAAGGTTAAGTGGTATTAGAGGGGGAGAGTGGTAGACTCCTAACACCTGTTTTGGGTGCTTTAGTAAAATAATTTCTTGATCTTTTCCCAGGGCGTGAACTGGGAACCATGGAAAGGCCATGAATTCTCCATCCCTTTTACTGAGATGAAGATCCGTCCTCAGTCTTCCAGTAATGAGGCAATCCTGGGGAGGAAGAATAGGTCTCTGTCAGGAAAAAGGAAGAAGATCAGGGCTTAAATCAAACTCTGTGCAGGGCAGTACCCATGATTTGGTATTTCTTTATGAGGTTAGATTCAGGGAGCTTTCTCCGATACGTTGGAGACAATTGCTGACCAGCATACACCCTGGGACCTCTGAATCTGCAGCCCAGCCTGCTTCCAGCCTTTAGAGCTCCTGATGGGTGATCTGTCAGAAACTGGGATGGGACTTGTGGGGAGCATCCCACTTGTAGCTCCCCTGGTTGGCTAAAGATGACAAGGACCTGCTTGATCCAATATATGCAACTTCTATGAACTTTACATAAAACAAGCTTTAATACATACTGTTCTGTATGAAAACCCAGGCTGCTGACTGCTCTTAATTCTGTCCTTCTCTGGTGCCATCCACTTCAGACTTCAAAAAATTAAATTTGAACCCACTAAGAAATAATAGCCTTCTAATCATCAGCAAGAGCTTTCCTGAGACTACCCCCTCTCCTTGTCTTGGCCTATGGTCCTCTTTTCCTTTCCCCTTATCATTTGAGGCACATTCCCCACCCTTCCTGCAGTCAAAGAGCTGGGTTTGGGGAAATGTTGTCAGGCTGCTGGCAAAGCTTATTAATCTGGGTGAGCTCTGTAGTCTGGGTTCCTCAACCTCCAGTATCGCATCTCTCCAGGTTAAAATCCTGTTCCCTGTTTTGCTTGCGTCTTCTCATCTCCCAGCCCAAAGAAAAGCCTGAGAACACATGCAGTAGATTAATGCTCATGCTCTGGGGTGAGGCCCAGAATAGAGTGAGTGTGAGGGCTGTACTCCTCTGAGCTCTGCTCACCATCCCAAACCTGCCCCTGCGTGCTGCTTGCCATAGAGGCCACTTACAGTCCATGAACAAAACTCTTTATGTGACTGTCCCATCTGCCTCCTTGTGTTTTTTCGTTAGCAGTGTGGTAGCTAGTGATGCTGAAATCATGCTTGTCATCCGCCTCTGAAATTAGCATCTCAGAGTTAAACCCATCCTGCATGCTCTCCCTCGAGCCCCAGTGCATGGCTTCACATTTTGCCGCTTTTTTTCCTCACAGCCATAAAGGTGAGTTTTATTTTCTTTCCCTGAGCAGATATTAACATTCTGGACTACCAGCTACAGCTGGGGAAGAAGTATGAGCTCATCAAATGATGCTTGCTCAAAGGCTTCCTTGTCTGAGCACATTGGAACATGATTGTCCTATGTCTTAATGGCCTTTTCTATCCTAGTGCTGAGTAATACATTTTAAAGAATCCTTCCTGGACTTTGGGGAATTAATAAAATTGCAAATAAATGAGCTTTTAAAATATTTTTGTCATCTTTGTTTGGGTGGCAGAATTATTTTTCTTCCTGCTTAAACTAAGCCTTCTTTATGGAGAGGAGCAATACCCAGGCCCAGTCTAGGGGTAAAAGTTAGGTCTTTGGAGTCTTCTCCAAAACAGGAATCATAGAATCAAGGACTGGTTGGGATTGGAAGGGACTTTTAGAGGTCATCCAGTCCAACCCTCCTGTAGTGAGCAGGGACATCTGCAACTAGAGTAGGTTGCTCAGAGTCCCAT
>JAVSBS010029389.1:11436-22323 GCA_033124195.1 Coracias cyanogaster | reverse complement strand
CTCAGCTGCTCCTCACCACACTCCTGCTCTAGACCCTTCCCCAGCTCCGTTGCCCTTCTCTGGACACGCTCCAGCCCTTCAGTGTCCTTCTTGGAGTGAAGGGCCCAAACCTGAACCCAGTATTCATATATACAAAGACTGAGGAGCAGCTGAGATGGAGATTTAAACAGTGGGACATTTGGTCTGTCCTCCTGTTCAGTCCCACATCCTTATGTTAAGAAAGACACCCAGGATGCTAGAGTTGCCTAAAGATCTTTTAGGGTGTAAATGAGATGCGAACAAAAAACTCTAGTTCATCAGCTCTGGGCTCTTCCTATCACAGTCCCCATCCATCCACTTGTCCTTTGCCTCCTCAACCTGTTTCATGCCACCAATAGAGGTCCCAATGTCATACCCCATTATCCCAATGCATTTCACAGCCCATCTCTCTGTGTGCTCCCAAGGCAGCAGGGGACACCACCCCTGTTTTACCAAGAAGGAGCAACCTACCCCAGGTCACCCAGCAGCCGCACAGCTGTGCCAGGAACAAAATCCAATCTGATAAAAGTGTCAGAGAAAGAACAGCCAAACTGTGCTCCGGAGTGGTTGGCCAGATGAGGTAACAACCAGGGAAAGATGCCGATGGAGTTTGGCAGGATGCAGGAGTCACACGCACCTCCCAGTTTGGCAGAAATCAGAAGCTGCTCAGGCTTTCCAGGTCTGCTGGCTGGAGAACTCACCCAGCACTGCACAGGTTCACAGGAGGTACTTGGGGAGGGTCCACCCGCTCCCACACCTTCCCTCTACACACAGCAGAAGCTGTCAAGGAAGTTCTAACTCAAGCTAAGTGAACTCCCCGTTGAACTCACCACTGAAATGTTCATTATTTTAGAACCCAAGTATGCCAGAAATTGCCCCAGAGAGGTCGCACAGCCTCTGTCCTTTGAGGTTCTCCAGGTCAGACTGGATAAAGCCCTGAGCAACCTGGTCAGCCCTCCTAGCTGACCCGCTTTGAACAGGAGATGGAACTAGACACCTCCTGAGGTCCCTTCCAGCCTGAATTGTCCCATGACCCTGCAAATTGCAAAGCTCAGTCACACCTTCATCATCTTCAGGGTGATGGCACTTGGTTCTCTGCAGTACTAATGGCAGATAACTTGCAATAGCACAGATAGATGACAGATAACCATCCAGACCCACCTGTGTGGAGAGACGTGTCCCACATACCTTCTCCCTCCCAAAAAGCAGCAACGCTTTTTTGGCATGCCTGATTTTCCCTCAACATAGAGCAAATGTGGGTCAAGCTGGTTTCAGCTAACGTGTAATAAGAGCACACTGCATTTGGGCCACGAGCAGCATTTTGCTCGTCACCATAACCTCACCTCGTGCCTGCTGCTCTTCTGCCTCTGCTCATCACCCGGGGACTTTCCAGAGTTTTGCTAACCCATCCGAGAGGATTTTGTGATGTGAGCGTGTTGCTTTCACTTCTGACCCCAGGAGGACCTCAGACTCCAGCCATCAGCCGTATCACCTTCCTTCCTTATTTTCCATCATAAACTCCCCCCTTTTCCCTCACTCTACTTCCAGGGCTAACTCATCCAACTCCAAAAGTCCTCCACTGCTCTCCCTTCCTTCCATAATCCCTAAGACAGCAAAGCATTTGATCTCTCCCCTTTGGAAAGGCCAAAGGGATAAGCCCTGGGCCTCCTTGGCCCACATGGTGGAAAAGATCTCACGCCAGGTAATCCTATTGTTCCTCGTTGCCCTACCTGACACAGTGTCCTGGTGTTTTGCTGCAAGATCCCAGACGTTATAAGATGACGGGGGAAGTTCAGCTCTGTACTGACGGCTCCAAACACATTAGTATTAAATTCTTACACAATCAAAGCTGCCCGCAAAATAAAGCCAATGATCTACCTGATTTGGATGTTCTTGGCACGGGACAATAGACTGCAATTTTCCAACAGAATCGCCTTGTTATAACACAAGGACTTTTTTTCTTTATTTTTTTTAAATTTTTTTTTAAACGTTAGCTTGTTTGCCCTCCTGCCAGATTTTGTTAGTAATACTGTGGCATCAGGCCAACTTACAGCTTGTTTGGAGTTCATCTAAAAACCTCTAGTAAAAGGAGATAGAGGTTCCACACTTCCCTTGAAAGATGGAAAGCTTCAAAAGGCCGTTTGTGGAGGCATCAAGCCGACTGTCTGGGGTCCCAATCCTCAAGCAATTACCTCATCCTGCTAATGAGGAGTTTGCTTCAGGCGGTGCTGAATAAAGTTCTCATTCTGACTCTGGATTTTAGAGGAACAGTTGCTCAGTCAAAGTTGGCCAAACAAGTTCTCTTCCTGGTATCCCTGTTTATCCATCCATTTCAAAGCACAGATCTCTAAAGGGAAGATGAAAATGAATTTAAATGTGCTCTGATTTTCCAGCTCAGGACAAACCATCTTTTGGGCCAATGAGCCTCCCATCACAGTCAGTTTTCATTTGTCAAATTTTGCTTTTTTTTTTCCCCTCTTTTTCTGAGACAGTCTTTTTTTTTTTTTTTTTTTTTTTGTGAGTGTTTCCCAGTATTGGTAACCAAAACAAGCAGAATTTTTAATGCTCTTTCTTGGCAATCTGGGGACAGCACTTCCAAAACACAGATGTCATTCCTCAAGGCACAATAATGGTGATAGGACAAAGTTACACTTTCTGTGGAAGTTTTTAGAGACATCACATTCCCTTTCTCCGTAGATTCAGCTTCTCTCCTTGTTGGCCTCCTTACAAATATTAAAGACACCTGGGAGACATCACTTTCTTCAGACACCGGCTTGGTAGAAGCCCATTATTTCTGGGTTATTAGCAGATGTGAACAAGGTATTCATGGAAAGCCAACTCAGTAAACAATTCTCCTGGTGATGTAGAAGACCGACCCGACTCCAGATCCCTCCAAATCCCACACTTCTGTCTGCTCTACGAAAGTTAAAGGCGGCGAAGAAATCTGTTTTTCTCAGCATTAGCATCTTTAACTGAACACAGTCTGTCTGCAGGGTGTTACAGCTGGGTGCGAAATGGTTTCTTCTATTCCGTGAACTTTATTTAAAAATCTCAGCAAGCTTCCCATCATAAATTGTGATAAAAAGCTGTGATATTCAAAGTGCTGACACCCAAAAGTCTAGTGATGGGGAAAAGAGGATTGGGATCTTTGGGTTTGAACTTCGTGAAGAAAGCTTAAAAGCTTTCATTTTTAATTCGAACATTTCGATTTCTGTTTACACTTTTGTTGCAATTAGTCTTCATTTCCAACCAAAGAAAAACCCCCACATAATTAGGCCTTTTAAAATATCGTATTCGCAAAATATAAAATACCAAAACAAAGCCATTTCAGCACTGAACATTTGATGTGAATCAAGACGTTCTTCTTCTCCCTTCAAAGACTCAGCTTGAGGGGAGAAGCGCTGAGGAGCTTGTGCTGCAACACAGATGTGGTGGCTGAGGCGGACTTTTTTGCAGAATTTCTTACCCAATGGGAGAAATACCGACTTTCTGCAGAGCCGGGGGATTTCCTGTAATACCAGATAAATCGGCAGTGGGGAGAGTTTTCTTTACTAAGGCCTAGATAGAAACATTGAATGCTTTTGCCTGGAAGCACTTTGAGACACACCTTAGTGTTATTAGTAATAATGCAGAAAATAACAGAGACTTTGCCGCAGGAAGGCTGATGCCGTCTCACAGCTCTGATGTAAATCCATAGAGTTGTATTTCTTTTTTCCCCGTGTCTCCTCCCAGCATATCTCCAGCCACTCTGGTGTTTGATTTGTGTGACAAATGAGAAGTTCAAAGCAGCCTTTCCTTGCCTGGAGTGTTTCAGAAAAGGTGGTGGTGTAGTGTTTCCACTTGATCTGTGGCTTTATCTAATCCTGTCACTTGCTGGTTCAACCCAATGCAGGAGATCATCATGGGCAGACACTCCTCCTGTGGACGGTACTACCAAGGGACGTGAGCATTAATACTCAAGGGCTCCATGAATACTGGATTTCTGCTTCCTTCCCACTGTCCCTGTTAAAGAAACAGTGAGGAAAGACACTGTCTGCTAAGTTAAATTACTGAAGTCTTCTTCAAACCATGGCATTCAACTTTACCATGCGGGCAGTCAAGGATGGGACCACAAAAGGCCTTCCTAGTGCAAAAGTCCTCGCAGTGTCCTCACGTCATGGTCTTAGCACACCAGCAAATAGTTTTTGGGAGTGTGCAATGGCTTTTCCTTGTTCTGAATGTCTTCTTCAGAGGCACTGTACTGGGACAGAGATTCCCCAGGTTGGCATTTCCACACAAAACTGCTTTGGGGCTTTTTTTTCATCTTCTTTTTCACCGCAGTGTCTTTGACTGAAAAGTTCTTTCATTGCCCATACTGCTCGCAGCTTTGGACTTTCCCTTTGTGAACGTCAATCAAAACCTGAACCCATATTGAATTCATTTCCTCTCTGGATACCTCAGCACCGAACATTGTGTGCAAAAGAGCTGACCTTCTCCCGTTGGACTAGGAGCTCCCCCCCAGCTTGGATCTCAGTCCTGTCTGAATAATGTAGTCCTCAGCAGCAAAAACAAATGCACATGGAAACCAGGACCATGCATATGAGACCTATTGGCTTTGAGGGCCTTCAAATCACTCTGGTCCCTCTGAAATCCCACTGACTCCCTCACCTACAATTCAAGCCAGTTAGAGAAGCCAGCAGACTGCTCAGTCTCTGCTGAGTGTCCAGGACCTGAGATGGCTGCCAGATGATGCAGACAAAAGTCTACATGGCCCATTATCAGGAAATCAGGACAAACCATCAACAATCACAGTGTTCCTGGAAAGCCTGGTCTACATGAGCATCAGGAGCCACGAAGGGGAGTTGAAAGGGGGAATCATTTATGGAGGGTGGAATGGATGAGACATGGAGTCTGGATACAAGAAGAATTGGCACTTCCCATTCATCCATGGGAAGGTTTCCTAAACAAAAATGCTGGAAACCCCAGAATATATAAATTTGAACAGTCCAAAACCAGGAAAACGGTTATGTTTGGATCTAACCTTCATGATTTGGTCTTGGCTTTAAAATAACTGTTTCTCCCCAGGCTGGATCACACATCTCTCTGAAACAGAACTGCTCAGGCAGAAAGCAGTGACTTTAAGGTAGGAATCAACAGATGAAATCCTAGAGTTAAGAGGAAAGTTACTGCTGGATGATCATGCTGGCCCTTTACAAATCTGTCCATTTAAAAACAACAACAACAAACGAATGACAAAACAAAACAAAAGGAGTCTCAAAGTTTGGATCTTTGAAGAAGTTTGGATTCAAATTCTGATATTTTGGCTGAACTCCAGCTGTAGAAAATACACAGCAGCTAACCATCCTACAGCACAAGCTGGAAGTCAGAAAGTCCTTTTTCCAGAGTTTAAGAAATGGGAAGATCAAATTAAGATGCTTTACCTACAATTGGTAAATCTCAGAAATGTTAGAGGTTTAGGTTTGGACAACTGTCAGCTCCTGACTGCTCACCATGGTTGCATTTTCTTCAAATATCTTTGATTGAGAAAATTAGACGGGAAATATTTGCAGTGTCCAGCACTTCCTGAGCTGGAGGAAGCAGAAATCCCACAAGAACAGTTCTTACTCATGGCATTATCGTTAACCTTAGGGCTTGACTCAGACGAAGCTGGTAATCCACAGAATCCAAGCAGAAAAGCGATAAATGAAAAAAAAGTGCAAATTTTACCCTAGGGCAAAGAACTTCTGTTGCCTCTGTGTGATGTCCCAGAGCCTCGTGATCTGCAGCGTGTGTGAACTGTTTCCAACATTGTGGTGGGACTGAAGAAAGGTTATACACTTCAGATGGGCTCATATTCTCTTCTTCTTCTTTGGTGCCTACAACGACAGGCTGCTGACAGCTGCTAGTGTCAGACACGGTTTCAGAAAGAGCTCAGTAGAAAGAAACCCAAATTCAGTTACACTTTTTTTTTTTTTTTGGGTGGGGGTGGAAGGTTTATTTCTAATTTTTTTTTCCACAATGGAAAATCGTTGTAAGAAATGACAGATCAAAAGTTTCACGGAGCAAACACGTGGCTTGCTGCCAGCTTTGGCTGAAAATCCTCCAGCGCAAAGGACATGAACGGAACGTTCATCTGTGGAGTGAATGTTCATCTGTGGAGTGAATGTTCATTTCTGGAGTGAACGCTCGTCTGTGGAGTGAATGTTCATCTGTGAAGTGAACATTCATCTGCAAATCTGCACATTAATCCACACCTATAAATTACCTCTATGCTTGGAGTGCATATACGCACAATGGGAAGATGACAACCTGTGCGCCCTGGAGACATGCTGAGGAATTACACACTTGAGCACCAGGGGGGATGATTGCATCTTCCATCTTGACACAGGCTGTGCTGTTTAGATACTTCTGGATTGAGCTTGGCGATTGCACGTGATTTGCAATGAGTTCCATCAACCAGCTGAATCGATTGCATGGGACCGAGCACATGGGTTACAGAAATGTCTTAAGATGGTCTCCGCCTGGTGTGTGAGAGCTTCCAAGGTTTCAGACTACCACGGGGGTGATGTGTGATGGGCACTCACCTAAGGGGCTGCCCTGGCTTGTGACAGATTTGTTGGTCCTCCTGCAGCTGACTAAGTTCAGTTTAATCACAGCTGATAGCACAAGAAGGACACGTGGGCATAAAAAAGGCTTTCCCTTGGGTCTGCTGCCCCTTGATGACCTATGTGTGCAAAGGGGATTCAGATAGGAAACACCTTTCCTGCACAAGTGTGAGGAGAATGAACCCATGGAGAACATCAGGCATGAGTCCCTGAACCTGCTTCTGCTCAGAGCAGCAGGGGACAGCCATAGTGACTGTGACTGTCACAGTGCTGTGATCATGCAGGGCATGGAGTTTCCATGCATCCTGCCCTGTCCTGTCCTGTCCTGTCGCATCCCATCCCGTCCCATCCCATCCCATCCCATGACATCCCATCCCGTCCCATCCCGTCCCGTCCCATCCTGTCCTGTCCTGTCCTCTCCTCTCTTCTCCTCTTTTCTCCTCTTCTCTCCTATGTTCTCTTCATGAGACTCACCAGGGTCTGCTGGTGGCAAGTTTCCAGCCCTACCCACTTCAGAATCTGCTCTGGGACTGATTTGTCCTGGGAAATCAGGACATTTCCTAATCAGCACCTCAGAAAGGCCCCATGACTGGTGGGGTCTGAGAAGAAAGGCAGCAGAGCCAGGCCTGCTTGCAGCAGCGGGAGCGTTGCCATTGCTTTCTTTGGTTCTTACACTTCACACTGCTCTGGTTTGTTTTTCAAGTTATTCTATTTTCTTTATTATGCCCAAACATTTTCTTTTCCCCATAGGGATGGAAGATGCCAGGGACTGACACCAGGATCACATGTTCACAAGGAGCTGCTGCCCCCTCCTTCCTCATTTTTCTAAACTCTTGAACTGCTTTGGCCCAAGCAGATTTTTTTTTTTTTTTTTTTTCTGGTTATTTCCAAGAGAAAATTATCTGTGATGTTAACAAGGCACTGATGGAAAAGTCAAGTCGTCTGGAGAGCCTCTCAGCACCCCCATCCTCTTCTTCCTCCACTTCTCTTCTGAGTGGGTCTTTAAGAGCAGGGAATGCAATCAGCCTGGCCACACATGATCCAGAGCCTGCTCCGTTTCCTCCCTATTAAAAAGCAAAGCAAAACAAAACATTGCCCTCCGTTAAAAAGATTTCCTGCTTAACAAGGAGAGAAAGCACTGGCAGCTAGGCTAAAAAAAATTACACCCCCAAAAAGCAAAACAAAAAAAAAAAACCCTGCAAAAATAAAAGGCATGAGGAAGATGTAAAAATCACAGATGATGAAAGGAAGGCTCAGAGCAGATATGGTGAACACGACATATGGAGGGCGTGTTTCTCAGGTGGGACAACCACAACCAGGTGAAAAAGGGGCTTTCATGAGGGATTTAAAAGAAACCTGCCAGGGGGCTAGCTGACCTTCAAAGGTCCCTTCCAACCCAAAACATCCTATTATTCTATGATAATGAATCAGCCTAAAAATCCTCTCACCTGGTCAAGGTGAATCCTTATAGGGTTGGTACCTTTAGGGAACATATGAAATGGAGAAAAAAACATACTGGAAACTAAATTAGGAGGAAATTCTTCACTTTAAGGGTGGTGAGACACTGGCATAGGTTGCGCAGGGAAGCTGTGGATGCTCTGTCCCTGGAGGTGTTCAAGGCCAGGTTGGATGGGGCCTTGAGCAACCTGGTCTAGTGGGAGGTGGCCCCACTATGGCAGAGGGGTTGGAATTAGATGATCTTTGAGGACCCTTCCAACCCAGACCATTCTATGATGCTATAAATTCACAGAAAATTAAGCTGGGGGAGCGTGCAACTACCTTGCAGTTTCCTACCTCAGCCTACCAACACAACACTCCTGCATGCTGTGTCCTCTAATTGACATACAGCAAATAGGAGCCCAGAAACACCAAATCTCACACTTCATCTGACTTCCCAACCTTTCCTTCTCCTGCTTGTATAGAAGGGCAGCCACTCCTGTTCAAGAAAAAACTACCAAGGTGTTGCTCAAGGCTGGTGGGGCTGGCCTGGATGCAGCAGTGAGGAGCCCATCCCAGGGATGACAAAGCTCCTCTACAGGCACTTGTCAAGATCACAGAAGAGAAGATCAAGTAAACCATAATTTTTTTAAGCCCCATCCTAACAAATGTCCTCCAACTCTCCCACAGTAAGGAACCATCAGCCCCCAATGTCTGAAAATGCTGTTTCCAACCATCGATAAGGAGTGTTGGAGTTGCCTGACTTGATTACACACAGCAGCTCCCTGAAGAGCAACTCTTCCTGACCAGAGTTCTTTCACAGAAAACCTTCTGCAGGGAATTTCTGCTGGTTGAGAAGCAGAGAAGGTGGGATGACGCCAGCTCCGGCTGGGCAAGGGCAGTTCTTGGGACAAGGGTTCAGAGAAGGGTGCGTCAGCGGGAGGAGCTCCGAATCTGGGAATACGAAATTCCCCTCTTCCAGTGGGGTTTCTTTGAAACCCATTGAGCGCAGGCGTCTTCCTTGAATGCCTGTGCCAAGAAAATGCGTTGGCTGCAACATCAGAGACAACCTAATGCAGAAAAGATTGCGAGCCCAAGGGAACGGGGTTTCTTTGGAAAGCTTACCCCAGGCATGTTACACACTGATGCTCGCACACGGGTGGCACGCACGGATGCCCGTGTGCTCACGCAACACAACCGTGCATGGCTGGGGGCCTCCTGGGGAGGAGAAAACACTTCAGGGCTGCCCAAGCCTTAGAGAAGCTTTCAAAACACCAAAGGCAAAGCTAACCGCTTGGATCGGGCAGTGGATTTGCCTCCACACTCAAGCCACGATTGAGATGTGCTGACCAAGGCTAAGACAAGAATGTTCCTATACAGTCTGGGGTGACGTATACGGGGCTACCCAGTCACATAAACAGAGTGCACACACCCAGGGGTTCCCACACAGCTCTGTGCTGACACGGTCTGTACCTTACGGCATCTCTCTTGACCACCGGGGATACCACAAGGGCCAGCCCAGCTGCCCTGGTGCCTGTGGGATGGGGAGCAGTGACCCAGGACAGTGTGGAGAAGACAGCTGTTATTAGTAGGGCATCCCTGGAATGAGACATGGGACACAGTCCCCAGCCACTTGTGGTCAGACAGGCATCACAGGGCATTTTACACGGGCAGGGAGATAATAGCAGCTTTGTTAGCCCCACTGTTTGCTAAACAAGGAATATTTCTGACCAAACACAACCTCTGTAGCTTGGAGCAGATTTTTTTTTCCTTTGTGGAAAAATCTGTGAAAATGCCACCGGTGCAAAATGTCAGCTGTGCCCCTGAGGGAACAACACCCGTGCTGCAAAGCCACAGACCAAAACGGAACCTCCCCTGGGCCATCTGCAAAGATCCATGAGCTGCTTTCCTGAGAAACGCAAAGACTGAAGGTCATGTTAGTCCCTGAGAAGCACAAGGAGATCCCCCATTCCTTCTCAGACCTGTTTTCCCTCTGTTGGTCTCTTTGTCCTGTCTGGTTGGTGGCTTTCTCCATCCTTGCACAGGGATGCAGCTCTCAGAATCCCCTTGATGCTTGTGTAGCTCTGAGCACCTGGACTTCTGGCCCTGGTACCTTGCTTGTCCAGGGAATGGAGACAGGAGGGGATTGATCCAAGCGAAGAAAGAAAAGGAGAGGACACTGAACAAAGTAAACCAGCTCAGGCTCAGATTCTTCCTCCAGAGCAGAGGCTGCAACAGAGCACAGAGACAAGTCAGCTTTTTTCTCTGCAGAGCCATGTTACTTGCTTCTGGTGAGGAGCTCAGCTCAAGGCAGGCTGCCTGAGGAAGGTTTTCCCTCTAGTGGAAGATCATAGGAAAAGATTCCCATGCTGGTAGGAGACAGCTCAGAGCCCTCCAGGCCTGAGCTTGGCCATGTGTTGACGTGATCCTGGGAAAGCCTGTCCCATGCAAATGAAGCCTCTAGGACCAACAGGTTCCTCTGCATGTGGGAGGTAGGAGACCTCTGTCTGCAGACATGTTCCCAGGCATGAGGAATCATAGAAGCACACAATTGTTTCGGTTAGAAGAGACCTTTAAGATCATCCAGTCCAACCGTTAACCCAGCACTGCCAGGGCACCACTAAACCGTGGCCCTCAGCACCACATCTCCACGCCTTCCAAACCCCTCCAGGGATGGGGACTCCATCACTGCCCTGCCCAGCCTCAAACAGCCCTTCACAGCCCTTCCCACCAAGAAATTCTTCCTCAGCTCCAACTAAACCTGCCCTGGGGCAACTTGAGGCTGTTTCCTCTTGTCCTGTCCCTTGTTCCTTGGGAGAAGAGCCCGACCCCACCTGGCTCCAACCTC
>JAVSBS010029388.1:48434-72874 GCA_033124195.1 Coracias cyanogaster | reverse complement strand
ATCCCATCAGGTCCCATCGACTTACAGGGATCCAGATGGAGCAGCAAATCCCACAAACATTCAGGGTTGATTGGGAGATTATCATTTGCACAGTTGTGGTTCTGTGTCCCAGGGGCCTGGGGGTTCCCAAGCCCATCATCAGCGTTAAAGACAGAGGTGAAGAAAGCATTAACTATCTCTGCTTTGTCTACATCCCTGTTTATGAGGTGTGCATGATCATCTGTTGAGCAGCTTTCCAGCCATTCTTCCCCAAGCTTGTATCATTGCCAGGGGTTGTTATGGCCAAAGTGCAGAACCTGACATTTGGCCTCATTGAAACTTGTGCAATTGGTCTTGGCCCATTGATCTAGTCCGTCTAGATCCCTCTGCAGAGCCTCCCTACCATTAAGCAGATCAATACGTCCACCCAGCTTGGTGTTGTCTGCAAACTTACTAAGGGTGGACTTGATCTCCTGATCCAGATCATTGATAAAGATACTAAAGTTTATAAATAAAAAGCGTTCAGGGATTTGTAAGAAAAAATGTAGCCACTTCAGCAGTCGACACGCTAGAGGGAAGGAATGCAATCCAGATGGACCTTGAGAGGCGGGCTCATGCCAACTTTATGAAGTTCAAGAAAGTCAAGTGCAAGGTCCTGCATCTGGGTCAGGGCAATCCCAAGCACAAATACAGGCTGGACAATGAGTGGATTGAGAGCAGCCCTGAGGAGAAAGACTTGGGGTGCTGGTTGATGAAAAGCTTAGCAGGAGCCAACGTGTGAGTGCAGGCCAGAAAGCCAACTGTATCCTGGGTTCATCAAAAGAAGTGTGGTCAGCAGGTTGAGGGAGGTGATCTTCTCCCTCTACTCCACTCTTGTGAGATCCCAGCTGGAGTACTGCGCCCAGCTCTGGGGTCCCCAGTACAAGAAGGACATGGACCTGTTCAAGAGGGTCCAGAGGAGGGCTACAAGGATGATTAGATGGCTGGAACACCTCTCCTATGAAGATAGGCTGAGAGAATTGGGATTGTTCAGCCTGGAGAAGAGAAGGCTCCGGGTGACAGCCTATTGTGGCCTTCGATATCTGAAGGGTCCACAAGAAGGCTGGGGAGGGACTTTACAAAGGCCTGGAGTGATAGGACGAGGGGTAAGAGCTTCAAACTGGAAGATGGGAGATTTAGATTGGAAATGAGAAGGAAATTCTTCATTCTGAGGGTGGTGAGACACTGGCACAGGTTGCACACGGGGGTTGTGGATATTCCATCCATGGAGGTGTTCAGGGTCAGGTTGGATGAGGCCTTGAGCAACCTGGGCTAGTGGGAGGTGTCCCTGCCTGTGGCAGGGGGCTTGGAACTAGATGATCTTCAAGGTCCCATCCAACCCAAACCATTCTATGATTCTAGGATTTTATGATTTAGTACTTGGCAAATTTCCTTTAGATTTCAGACCTCTCTGTACATTTTGCGGACAAGAACCTGTGCTGAAAAAGCTGGAGGTACCAGGGCAATAGTTACCTCAGCTCTTCTTTTTCCCTTGAGAAACTGATGTACAACAGAGGCCAAGAGGGTGTCAGCTGATAAAATCCAGAGAAACAAGATGTGTTCTCTGGATTTGATGTCCGGGAGCCTGCCATCTGAGAGAAACTGGACATCATCTGGCAGCACCGTGGATGAAGGAATGAGTGAGTAAATTAGTAAATATCCCCAGTGTGGCCTTCTGCTGCAACCTCATGTTACTCTCTTACTACACGTAGGACCGGCCTTCTTCTTCTAGTTTTTCTTCAATACTTTAACAATTTGTAAGAGACTCTTAGAAAAAACTGCAAGTCTGTTTAGTGATATGCAAGTTTTATTACAGTTTTCAGTGTTGCTCATCATGCAGCTTCTAAGCACATTTTAGCAGGACATGAAATGATGAAACTTGTTTTCAGATTGCATCCTCAGAAAATGAAGCAGTGAAGGGAGATAGCTTGGATGTGACAAGCCCTACCAAAAAGATATGTTTCCAGAGCCCGACCTTAACCCTGAAATAGTGGCACTGGTGCACAAGATGGTCTGCCTACTTTTTTCACTCCACAAGGAAAGTCTGTTTTGATGAACTTTCCTTTTACTGCTCCATATGAAGAAAACACAGTCCATTCTATCCTATCCTATCTTATCCTGGGCCAGCAGTGTGACCAGGTGGCCAAGAAGGCCAACAGCATCCTGGCCTGTATCAGAAATGGTGTGACCTGTAGGAGTAGAGAGGTGCTTGTTCCCCTGTACTCAGGGCTCATGAGGCCACAACTTGAGTACTGTGTCCAGTTTTGGGTGCCACAGTTTAAGAAGGACATTGAGGTGCTGGAGCAGGTGTAGAGAAGGGCAATGAAGCTGGTGAGGGGTCTGGAAAACACGTCTTATGAGGAGCGCCTGAGGGAACTGGGGTTGTTTAGCTTAGAGAAGAAGATGCTGAGAGGAGACCTCATTGCTCTCTAAAAGAAGGTTGTATTGAGGCTGGAGTTGGTCTCTCCTCCCAAGTAACTAATGACGGGACAAGAGGTAAGGGCCTCAAGTTGCACCAGGGGAGGTATAGATTGGATATCAGGAAGAAATTCTTTAGTGAAAGAGTGGTTAGGCATTGGATCAGGCTGCCCAGGGAAGTGCTGGAGTCACCATCCCTGGAGATGGTAAAAAAGCAAGTAGATGTGGCACTTCGGGACATGGTCTAGGGGTCAGGAAGATGTTGGGAGGAAGATTGGACCTAATGATCCTAGACATCTCTTCCAACCTAAATGATTCTATGATCCTATCCTAACTTATCCTATCCTGTCCTATCCTATCTCATCCTGTCTAATCCTATCCTGTCCTATCTAATCCTATCCTGTCTTATCCTATCCTGTCCTACCTAATCCTATCCTGTCTTGTCCTTATTCCCCCAGAGGAGCTCTTTAGCTGCATTCTGAAGCATCTGGAGGCATCTGCACCTGCAATAGAATTGTGGATGTTCACAGATTGCAAGGACCTACCTGCCGAATTGCTACTATAGGTCTGAAAGGCAGATCCCTTGCCTGGCTTTGCTGAGCCCAGCTGAGCCAGTTCTGGTGGGATCATGGCCCAAAGTGCGACGGCCAACCTGCACCAGCCTTATTCTGCCCTTGTGCAGAGCTGCAGACTGGTGGATGACCTTGATTGAACCTGCAGCAGCAGCAACCCCACCTTCTGAGGGGGGGAGGCTTTTGTTGTCATGCTGTATGTGGCCCTCCCATACCTCTGTGGTGGAGGTGGGGGTTGTGGGGAGGAGCCAGCTTTGACCCCAAGGCCCACGCAGGGTCCAAGGGTGGGGACAGCACCTCTCTGGAGGGGCCGGTGGGATGGGGACCCCCTGGCCAGGCTTGCTTACCAGGATGGGCTGTGGAAGCTTGCTGTCCTGGCTGCAGAGAGCTGCCAGGGGCTGGCCAAGGAGAGCCCCACTACTGCCAGAGCCCCAGCATCTCTGCAGCACCCGAGGTCCCCTGCTGCCCACAGGCCCAGGGCAGCCCCATCCTCCTGCTGCGGGTCCTGCCAGCTGCCAAGGAGAAAAGAGCAAAAAGCCATGGAGGAGAAGTGCCAAGCAAGTGCTGCTGGACCCTCTCAGTGCCGTCCCCTGCACCGAGCGCATGGGAAAAGCATCCTTTGGGAACAAGGATCCTCAGGGGCTCCGCTCTCTCCTCCAGCAGAGCGATGGGGATGGAGGTGCCCTGTGGGAAGGCCAGCAGCAGCTGCCATGGATGTCTCCAGCAGCAGGGTGCTGGGGGCATGGGGCTGCTCCTGGGGTGTCCCTGCCCTGGAGCCAGAGGCAGGGCTTGAGAGGAAAGGCAGCTGGGGCTTCAAGTCTTACTTGGCCTTGGCGATGACCAAGGTGTCACTGAAGAGGAAGAGGTCCCTCTTCTTTGTCACCTGGCCCTGGGTCACCCCACACCCATTGGTGGAGCGGCGGCTCATGGGAGGCTGAGACAGGTGTATGCTGCTGCAGGAACTCAGAGGAGACCCTGCAGAGCAGACAGGGCCAGGCATGAGAAAGGCAGCTGCTGTGGGGCCAGCTGTGCCAGCATGTCCCCAAGCCACAGAGGGAGCTCACCTGGAGCAATGGCAGCAGATCAGCTAGCCCACCCTGGTGACTCCAGAAGTGTCCTGTAGGACGTGCTGGTGGGGCTCAGAAAAGCACCCAGGCAGCTCAAATGAGCTTACCAAGTGAGTCCTGGCACCAGGCAGTGCTGCTGGGCAAGAGCTTGGCTCTCTCCAGGAGTGCCCTGTGCAGACCAAATGCTGTCCCAGCAAGCACTGGGTCCATTGCTGGGCCAGCACCAGGTCAATCCAGCAGCATGGTGCTGTGACCACAGGGGTAGCCCTGGGGAGAGTGGTGGAAGAGGGGACCTGAAGGCTCTCCCCAGGATGCCCACCTCTCTCTCGCACTGGGGATCCCAGAACTGGGCACAGCACTGCAGGCATGGCCTCAGCAGTGCTGAGCAGAGGGAAAGGGTCCCCTGCCTCCAGCCACCTGGCAAGTCTTTGCCCAGGGCAGCCCAAGGTACCCCTTGCTGCCTTTGGGAAGGGCACCTTGGTAGCTCCTCGTCAACTTGGTGTCCAGTAGGATCCTGGGACCTTTTCTGCTACAGTGCTTTCCAGTAGCTTTGCCAACATGTTACCACATGTTCTGTCACTGGATCCCAGCGAGACAAGATCAGCATCTCCCTCTCCACTTCAGTCTTTCAATCCTGAGAAGCTGAGAGGTTTTTTTAAATACTTAAAACGAGATTCCCTATGGAAATAAATCCTACTCCTTTTATTTCAGCTGAGCTGTACAAATTCATTGCATTTATCTTTTCCTAGGGATCTGAGGACAATATCCTTTCATCTTCTTTTCCGGAATCTTACCAGAATTATTTTACATTGTTTCTTGAGCTTTGGCAGTGGTGTTGTGTTGGGAGTTACTGTCCCAGAAGCCCAAGGGGTATTTTCTGGCTGAGGTCAGAGGACACAATGTCCTGGAAGAATCCATGTCTAACAAATTCAGTAGCATTGGCTACCTGAGTCCATGATATTTCAGTGGTACCAGTATATTGCCAATCACCAGTGCACATTACTATTGCACATGCACATGCAGGTACAAAACTTAACAGTAGCAGTGAATTAGAAATGAAAGATTGGTTGATACCACAGCAAAGAATGTTATAATAGGTTTTTAAAAAATAATTTATTGAACTTTCAAAAGTGCACATATATCAGGAAATCATAATTCTGGAATAATACATGGGTGTAGAGCTTTAGAGATATTTATTAGAGATGTATAATGGAGGTATATCAGCATTTTAATACATTTATGTAATACGAGCTGCTGCATATACATTTTATAATGACATGGATATACCAAGTTATACAGGTAGATGCATAAAAGGGAAGAAGTATGATGTTGCAGCTCTAGAATGTTTTTCAGAATAGGACATTTTTGTTCAGATGCCAATATTTTTGGTGGAAATACTTTGCAAGACAGGCATGTTTTCCATTAACCTAAACAGTATTAACCCAAACAGAAAACACACTGTTAAGAAAATTACTTATCATACACCATTCAAAAACACTGTACTACACATTGGTTAGGGACATGTATTGTAACCTGCTAATGTTAAAATACCAGCCTAATTACCTTTTAAAGCTTTTTGTTCTGGAAAAGTAATCCACACATTCCTGATAATTCACAAACAGCAAGTCCGAGATCCACATAACAAGCTTGATCTGGAGCATATTAAAGTCAATGGAAGTTCATTGACGTCAAAGGATTTCAGATCAGAAACTAAAATAAGATATTACAGCACAGCATTGAATAACCCTTTTGTTAGCCTCCCATTCGTCTTGGTGGATGAGGGGGAGAATTGTCTGTTTCTTTCTTCTTACTCTCTTGCTTGTTTTCTTGCTTTTTCTTCCTTTTGCCTTCTTTCCTTCCTCCTTCTTTCTTTTTCCTTTTCTCTCTTTCTTTCCCCTTTTCTTCTCATTATTCCCTATCTGTTCCTTCAAACCAACTGAACAATATATTGTGACAATGCAGTGACACTTCAATGCAAATTGTTTCTACCAGAGCTTCAGTCAGTACATTTGTGATCCCTAAAGTTACCTGTGGGTCTGAGAAATGGGACATTGGCAGTAAAGGTATCATATGCCTTCTAAGGCATGGGTCACAGGTATTTCAGCAAGCACCATTTAACCTGTTGCTGTAGTTGAGTTTTTCCTGTAGTACCATCAATTCTACTATTTGTTGTCTGTGTAGTATCTCACTGTTTTCAATTGTCCCAGAACCCCTTACTTCAAATTTCTACTCTTTCTGTTAGAAAACAAAAGTATATATTCTTTCTCCTGAAATGTGTGCTTTGCTCTTTATACGTTGTGCTATTTGCCTTTGCCACAGCCAGTAAACGGAGTTTTGAGCCATAGATGGTGTGGACTCAATTCTTAAAAAAAAAAAAAGTTTAGTATTTCCAACTCAATCCTTTAAATACATCAGACAACAGTTAAAGACCTTGTGGGAGGGGCATATGCTGCTTTGGCCTGTTTTATTGCTAACGTAAAGGAAGTTTTGTATCTAAATCAGGTAGGTTTTACTTAGAATTTGAGCACCCTTTCACAGCACACAGCATTATTGCTTAAGAAACAAGCAAGACCATTCCTTTGAAGTATTCAGACTAGTTCTATTTCCAACACGCAGCAAATATTCCTGACATAACAATATTTTAGAGCCACGTGAAATGAGTGGTGTCAGAATCCGTAAACAATCTCCCCAACAAGCAGTAAAGGCACACTTCGTGAACTAAGTCAGCTTCACTCTCCTCCCTGAGTTCCTCTTTTCAACACTTTTCTGCATTTTTACTACAGAGGCTTCCAACATAGAGGGTCCATTGGAGAGACTTTCATCTCAATGTGCATACACAGTCACTGTGCCTGGGAGGAGCATTTGATTGACCATTGGACTGCTCTGTAATGGACACTCATTGCTGCTTTTCCTGGGTATTCTTCCATCAAGTCTCTATTTGATGTATACCTTAGCAGAGTTTCTGACACTGAACAAACCAAATGAAGAGAGTACAACCTACAGGAATTCTGACCTGAAAGTGATACAAAAACATTAAATTTGTGACAAACCCCAGGGACAGTGTTGACACTTTCACACTAGATCATTCAAAATGGTTACAGCTAGTGTAATACAAACATTCCAAACAAACAGTCTGTGAGTCCAGGACAGCAAACAGGAAGAAATGGAGAATTACAGAATCACAGCATGGCTGAGGTTGGAAGGCATCTCTGGAGGTCATCTGGTCCAGCCTCCCTCCTCAAGCTCACCCAGAACCAATTGCCCAAGACCATGCCCAGACAACTTGTGAATACCTCTGGAAATTGAGACTTCACAACCTCTCTGGGTAACCTGTGTCAGTGCTTGGTCACCCTCACAGTAAAAAGGTGTTCCCTGATATGCAGACAGAGCCTCCTGTGTTTCAATTTGTGCCCGTTGTGTCTGGTCCTGTCACTGGGCATTACCAAAAAAAGAAATTAAATCCCTTTCCTAAACAGAGCACACAGAGCAAAGGTTTAGCAAAAAGATACTTCTGACCAGCTCCAGCTAAGACACATTTCTCAGAGAGCAAAACCCAGTAGTCACATATCTGCTCCACTGTAGCACAGAAAGAATCAAATGTTCAACTAGTTTCTCAATCAAGAGAGGGCTTTCCTTTCCTGACAGTACAGTATAGACTGTCAAGCAACTTTTTCTTAGCAAAAATAAACAGCATTTTAAGACTTCTTGCACCACTGACCTTATCAAGACAGATGGGAAATATCACCTGTTGGTTTCCACTGGGCCTGAATGCACAGGGTCTGGTAGGCATCCTCAAGAACTTTCCTGTGCACCTGATGTCCTGCTATACTTTCTTTTCATTTGTAGATGTAATAAGAGTAATATTATTGAAAACAAAATTCAGCTCACTGTTAAAGCTGTCAAAATATTCCCTAGAAGAAGCAGATGTTTCATGACAACCAAAGATGTCCTAGTATGTTACAGTTGTTTCATCTGGGGAAGTTGGGTTTTCTTCTTTTTTCAACTGTTTCATAGAGATCAAATAGTTGAGGGCTGGTTTTCTTCTTCTGCAAAAATAAATGAATAAATAAATGCATTGTGTTTTTCAATATATGTTAACAGATTCTCAGTGAAGATTTATAGAGCCAAACAGTAAGTCTGCTCTTGGTATATGGTCTTATAGATCTTATACCATAGAAAACAACACTGAATAAGATGAAGTTATTTTTGTAACATAGAAGAAAGGACAGTGGTATCATTTGTGAAACATTGCTAGAGCTATAATTATAGTCCTCTTTTTCATGCTTTTATGATGGCTATCAGGGTTTTTACCAGTCTAAGCATATACGAGCAAACTGGCACCCATACACCTTGCCTTCAATGAAATTGACTGGAATTGTGTTATCAACATCAACAGAAGTAGAAATAGCTCAAATGTGGCCAGCTAGAGAGCGTCCCAATGGCATATTCTGAATCCCAATTGACATCAAGTATTGTGCTACCATTAAGAAAACACCCTCAGCTGATTGGAATTTCTCATAGGCTGCAAAGCAGAATTGCTTAGACACTATGGGCTGAATTTCTCTGCAGTAGCACATCTAAGAGATATGTGTATATCTAAATTAAAACAAGTCCTCACCAATTCCAAGGAAAACATTTGAGTGTATGCAATCCTGACATTATACTCCATTATGCAATGTAAATAGGGGTCAAAGACATCTCAAATAGTAACAGTATTAGCTTTGAGCTCCAGAGTGGATCTTGTAGACCTTGTTCAGATGTTTGCACTGTACCTCTAGTGATTTCCAGGTCCAGGAAGGCTTTTCAGCACAGATATGGCACAGTGCAACCCCATACTGATGCCTTCCTGCAACACTGCACTGAGCTAACAAGCTTTTCCAGATTCCTGAGCGTGGTGCTGATGCCTAATCAGGCACCACATCCAACAGTTGGGCAAGTTGAATGTAAGTCCCCTGCTGAATATGCAAGCTGTCTGGCATTGCCAGGCATTGCTCCCCACAACACTCATGTTTCAGGACTGAATGTTAGAATAATCTTTGGGTTTGTATTAAAGAATGGTTCTCTTAGTTAGCAGCAGGTAAGTTGTTACTTTTAGACCCTTAAGCTCACATCAGGATTAAGCTATTTTTTGCTGGTCCAAACAAATTACTGAATGCAGTAAAAAAAGAATAATTTTTTATCTTTTTGTATTCATCTTACAACTAGTAAAAATACCCTTCTTGGCATTCAAAGAAGTTTCCTTGCTGCGTATTTCTGAGTGCAAACATACAGAGGACTAAAAAAATATGAGTATTATAAATGGCACTTGTTCCATTAGGGCACGCGGTTATAAACACATTATTTTAAACAGCCATGGAATGATATTATACTTTGAACATGTTAGTAGGTATATTGCATTTCTACCCTCTTTCAGAAGCTCTGTTGTCTGACAATCCTGTACGCTTCAATAGTATTAAATATTTAAACCACTGGTTTTCAAAACTCACCCATTTATGTTTTTTCAATAACTGTCTCTGTGAAGAAACAAATATTTTCCTGATCACCTCTTGCAATAAATTAAGATCCAGCTTGGATTCTCATGTTATCTCTAACACCTGGAGCACTTAAATTTTGAAGATGGAAAAAATACTCCCTATGGGAAGACAGTTCTTTGACTTTCACATTGGTGTACTGTAGAAGAAGGAAAAAAGTCTACAGAACAGTGAAGTCTAAGAGCTCTAAAGGTGTTCCTTTCCTTGGAGTTGTTCTTATATGCTTTTTAGACATCTTCTATCAAACAGATTGAGTACCTAGAAAGTAGGTACCCTTAATTCAAATCCCATGTCTTAGCTCCTAGCTGCTCTGGTGATCTCATCTCTCAACCATCACGAGCAGTAGTGCATGGTGCAATCCTCCCCTTCATTTTAAGTCCCGGTTTGTTTTATGAAAGAGCTCTTTCAAAGTTTGTGTGTTCTTCTGTAATACATGAGAATATAAATATTAACTTATCACATTCTGTACCTATAATTTAATTTCACTTCAGAAATAATATTTCCAGAGGTATCTCCAAAAGAAAATTTAAAAATATTAATTATAATAAATTGAACTCCCTGCATATATTGCACACAGCACTTTGTAATTTTTGTTACTCTATGTAATAGTGTCTAATCACATCTAGTACTTATGCAAACCTCCCAAGGCCTTGCACATAAACAACCCCCATTTACTTGAAGTTGTTCCTATCCTGCAGTAGAAAAAGACTCCTGTTTACATTCCACTGCAGATTTTTCTACAAAAACCCAAGAGTATTTGTTCTTCTTCAACATAAAGCCAAGAAACTCACCTACACCTGGAGAATGTGCATAGCACAAGTCACAAATTAAAGAACCAGAAGAGCTGAAACATAAGAAAAAAATAAGTATCGCTTCATGCTTTCAGTCATGCTTGGGAGGAACATACAGCTTCAAAGTTGAAAATGTGTGAAAAGTCATGATGAACTCTCTCTTCAAATCCATTCCTAAAACTGTTTTTTGCCTGATTTATAAAATGTTTAAATTAATTAACTGGCTAGGTTCTGATTCTACTGTGCATTATGTTAGAAATTATTGTTGCTATTCCATTTCACATTTGGGGCAATCTTTTTTGACTGACACTTGGTCAATGAGGTACTGGACCATGAGGCACTGCAGCAGTGTAAAGTGGTGGGTGTTTGCATGCATGATAGAACAAGAATAAGCTAGAAATAATGTTTATGTACTATTAACAATGTAAATCCAGGTTCTTATGCAGTATTTCTACTCATTTGGGGAAGTATCTCACGCCACAATTACATAGATTGATTAAAATAACTGAAGATTTTAAAACTGTTCTCAACAGACAATAGAGTTCAACTGTAAAGGCTAAAATAAGGATTATGTACACAAATACATTTGCACATAATAAGAGGTATATGTATTATTTGCCTGATGACTTTGCTGAAGTCTTTCATTACCTTTCTCTATATTTATTCTGTTCTTTAATCAGCTAGCTCTACAGATACAATGTCAATTATCAGAAAGGGCTGCATATGTTTAAGGTGCTTGTGATGTCTCAGTAAGGACTAAGCACACTCTTATCATTCTTATTATCAACAGGTATTCATTTAATTTTAAATAGTAATAAGTGAATATTTCCATCTCCAGGCAGGGAATGACCACAGGTCTAGAGTAAAAGAGAAATCCTGATTTCATATTTCCTGAACAGTTGGCAATCACAAGCTTTTAATTTTTATTGAGTGGGCAATTTCGTCTTAGTATTAATTCTTTCTTGATTAAACCTAGTTTCTGATTATTAGATTTGTATGCATTAAGCTGGAAACCAGTTTAAAAGACAGATGTCTCTTTTCTTTCACCCACTATGAAACTCTTCCATATGGAAAAGGTCAGTCAGAAGCCGAGTCACCATTTAAGTCACTGGATTTTGAAAAGCAGAGGTAAAGTGATATTTAAGTAATGCCTAGAGCTAGCTCTGGCTCCTTGCAAGGGAGGAATTTCACTCATAAATCTTTATACATCTTGTTCTGCTGATAAATTAATACCAAGACCGAATTTTTTAATACAAGGAACAGGTAATAGTTACACTGCTGAGTGAGGTGTTTTCAGCATCTTTGGACTGGAATTAAAGTGTACACCAAGCAGGATGTAAAATACATAGCAAGTTTAACAAGCTTCTTACACTGTCTCTTAAATTCTCCCTGGCTCAATGCAGAAATCTATTTGAGTGATTTTATATAACTTAAAAGAAAGCTTCAGCCTGCTACTTAATATCTATGCTAACATCATCATCGACCATATTTAGCAAATCAGTATTTTGTAAGAGGATACTTTCTTTTTATGGATAATAAAAATACTTACTGGCTGGAAAATAAAACTTTATTCAGAGGAAGAAGATCAACTTATTTTTTTATCAGAACACTCAGTGATTTTTCCACTTGGCTTGGTTCTGGTTAGTTGAAATTTAAACTACAAGATACCTCCTAATTCAATGATGCTGGATCAAATCTTTGAGAACGCTTTACAAAAACAGTGTTGACTCCCTAGACAAAACACTAACATGCTATTTAATCATGCATATCTGGAAAATCAATTATGTGGAAGAATTTTCATCACCTTGGATTTATGGAGCAATTGATAGTAAAGTGTGAAAGTAACTGGAGGCTGATCAAAGGATGCCTTTACTCTATAACCCTGTGTTGAGCGCCAGTGATATAAATGTTTTCCTGATATATCTTCTGCTGACATCAGAGTATATCCCAAAGCTATATTGTTAAATGAACGGTATGACAACTTTCATTCAATAGGAATCCATGCCTTATCTTGATAGGGGCTGAACACTTAGTTAAAAGAAATGGCCATCAGCATGAAAAATATGCCGTTTCCTTTATATACCTAGATTCCACAATGCAAATCACTGCTGCACCCATATGCAATGCTGCCATGCTCCAGAAGATGCCCTTCCAATGTTGAGGACTGACTGAAATGCTGAGCAAAAAAATCCTCAAAGCAGCCAGTTCTACCGCTTTCATGTCTTAGGTGCCCAGTCCTAGTGAGCGGCAGAGTGCTGCTGCACATGAGAGTTCCTTCAAATCTTTTTGACGCAAAGAAGCACTTGACCACATCAGTCCCCAGCTAAAATTGTCCAAAACAGGCAACATGGGTTCTTGACAAAAAAAAACCACACACCCACATAAATTATTACTAAAATCAGCAGTATGTGTTAAGGACCTGAGAGCAAGGTTTTACCCTTGGAAGCTGTAAGCAGCTAATAATTAGATTTCCAGGTCTTACTGACTCTTTATGAGTTTCTCAATTTGAAAGAGTGTAACTAACCAGTAAATGGTCTGCTATGGTATTGGAAAGCAAACTGAATCAACATGTAGAGGATTTAGACCATTTCCATAAATACATTTAAAAACAAAATTGACAGGAGTTTTCAAACAGGTCTTGAGCGAAAACAATTTCAAGGGCCTCTGCTATCACTCCAGCTGATATCTTCTCCATATGTGCCTGAACTGCACACTGGCCAAGAAGCTTTCTGAGAGCTCAGGCTACTCTGACGGAATATCACAATGCACCTCTCAACTGGATGGAGAGCACAGCTGAAATTCCTGGCTAAGAAATACATCACTCAAAAACAAACGTGGTCCAGGAAAAAAGTCATGGAAAACATTGAAAACAGTCATATGGCCATGCGAGATGTCAGCAAATGTCTTTTTTTTTTAACCAAAAAAGCTGAAAGTCATCATGATTGAGTGTATCATGCTTGCTTTCTTATCAGAAGTATTTTTTGCTGGCCATTTATGTGAAAAAGTGCCATATAAAATTAAAGAACAAAGCGCCAATCTTACTCTGACTGTACTAATCACTAACTCAACTGCACATTAAGTGTTGAATGCACTCCCAAGCCAGGACCCCACCAAGTTTCTATGTTCAGCAATCACGGTCATACTTAATCGGGCATTTCAGAAATGGGGGAACTTTGCTTTACTTAACTGGATTGTTAATGATCCCCACATCCCATGATAAGATTTTAAAATGACTTACCTAAAATTCATGCATTTAAAAGAAAAATAGCCTCAGGAGGTTCATTACCGCATACAACTTCATTCACTGCAAAGTCTACATTCCTGCCCTTAAAAAGAGCAACTTCAGAATCGACCCGCAGAAAGCACAAAAGTACATATGTCACAAATAATACATTTCCCTCCCTGTGCCAAGCAATTATCTCCATTCTTTAAAGCTGTTCTGTTGTCCATAAAGTATTACTCTGGCAAGCCAAAAGATCCTCCACCAGCTTCTGCAGACCTGTTTCAGTCTTCTGCTGGAAACTGACTTTTGTGTCCATAAGTCCCCAAGGGAGTGAAGGCTGGAACCTCTGGGATTGACTTGCCTTTCTGTGTCCCCTTAAGGCTAAGTCTCCACATGCTGATGCAGACAAGAAGTCAACAGAAAGGACAGTATAAAGGAAATACTCTGCTCTCTATTCTACCAGGGTTTCCCTAATCTTCAAAGCATACATGGTCCTGCCAAAGGATTGCAGCTCCAGGGGTTGTACTTCTAGGATCTGTCTGCCTCTGCCTCGCAGTGTGCCAGGAGGTGTACATGTCCTCCTCACACCCCAAAGCCAGGCCCACACATCTCTCAGCGCCTCCCAAACTGCTCTGCGTGCTGAGGGAAGTGGAGGGAGGAGCTGATAAAATAGAACCATTAATTGCTCTGCACACGATTTATTCAACTCCTTCTAAACCTGAGCTCCTGAGATCAAAGCAGATCACTACCTTCAACTGCTCAGGGATGGAGAAATATCTGGGTATGCTGCACAGGTTAGCTGTGACAGGCCTGGGCTTGTGTCAGCAGCAGTCAGTGGCTCCCATTCTGCTCCTCCAACTCTGGAGAAAACTGATGTGGCTTAGCCCATATTGAAGGACATGCTAAGAAGTGCAGATTAGTATGTCCATATGATGCAGCAGGATGCGACAGTGCAGAAATCCTGCACTATGGCTGATCCAAGCCAGGTAGCATGGCTGAGCAGTCCCTCCACAAGCCTTGATAGCCTGGGAGCACTTCCAGATAAAAACAACTGTGCAGCTCTTAGGGCTGAACTGGCTCACATGAAGTGCAATCCCGAGCTCTTCCATTTTATATTGCTGCTTTTCCCTTTTATTCATTTATTTGAAGTTAACATTAAATGAGAACAAGTGAGAACACGAAAGGGCAATTCAAACAAGGGAACCGCTGCCTAGGAAATATATAAAAGACATGATGCATTAACATACTGGACTTGCAGCTCCAAAAGCAAGTAACGAACACCACCAAATCTATTTCACCATCTTTTAGGCAGCATGAGATTTTCTTTGTTGCATGCTAATTTCTTCTGACCATTGCACTATTCAGTTGTATTTAAACCAGATGCAGGTTGCTGGTTTTTTCTTTCTTTTTGTATTTGTTGTTCATCTGCTGTGCTTGGCTAACAAAAGCTGCTTTGTTAAGAATTTTTTCTGCAATATATTTAAAGATCAGATGTCATCTAATTCCTTAACCCCCAAATTCTCTCAGGCTTATCAAGATCTCTTTTTACTTTATCAGATTAAATCTGGAGTGATTTTTTCCAAAGACTGCAGTTATAAGTAATATTATGGTCCTAAACCAGATCTGTTACGTCTTATTGCTAAAGGCATAGCTTAAAGCTTACAGGACTTGGGGGTTTACTGCTTTCCCTGACAAGTCACTGCCTTCACCTTCACCCAAAGGAGTGATTTGATATTACATGATCCTGCTGGATTCAGCTGACAGTCACTGCTTTCTCTAGGAAAGAAAAGGTGACTCAAGTGTGGGGTTAAAGATTTGGGGCTATGATGCAGGCAGTTATAGTCATCGGGCCAGGGGACATAATTGTCAATCGTCTTCTCCAGCATTACCCAGGATTCACTCTTCTGCAAGATGCACACAGCCTGTGCACATACAGATGCAAGCACCATGCTGGCACAGGTATGGAAACTCTAAGCCTGGGGACTCATGCCTGAAGCTTCAGAAGATCAGAAATCCATGCAGAGAGAAATCGCCACAAGAACTGGCAAAAATTTGCCAAAAATATTTGTCATGGAAAATTCTGGGAGGAAAAATTTTCCAGTTTTGGCTTTGGGGTTTATTTGGATCAGAGTGTTTTTAAATACAGAGAGCTTGAGCCTTTTGAGACAAAAACCCTTGCAAGTTTGAAAAGCAATAAAGAAATAAAAGCATTTACATTTCCAAAGCAAAGCCATATTTCATCCCAAAAATGTCTGACTGAAAAATACTATGTGTATCTTTATTCCCTTTTCCCCAAGTGAGAGAAACATTGGCCACCTGCAGAAACCCATCCCTTTGTGCTGGCAGAGGGTGGAGGGTCTGAATGGGAATGCATACGAGCATGGGTAAAAACAATAACATTAAAAAAAAGGTGTCTAGTCAGGAGAGGAGACTGGATAGTATTTTAGAAATGCTGCTGCATACTTGTCTGTTCTCATTCTTCCTTATGCATCCATTATCGACCACTGGACAAACGAACAGACCCAGAGCAGCTGTTCTGCTACCCATACAGAAAATAACACTAACTCCACTGTAAAGCCTAGATGGATTTCTGTCTGATACTTTACCCCTCCTTCAGATGTCCCATGGAGAAGCATTAGGTGAGAGAGCCCAAGGCATCAGAGGCTTCAGCACAGACACATGCAGATGCAGCATCATTGATTTTGTCCCACAGGTACATAAAGCCATCACCAACAGATCAGAAATGAAGACAACCCCCCCACCCCAAGGCCCTCCTTCCAGAACCATCAGTCTTCAGCCACGCACCACGGGAGCACCACGTGCCTTTGCTTCCTTCTTCTCCTTGCCTGCTTGATAGCGCAGCACAGGAATGCCAACAATGAAGCTGTACAAGAGATGACAACCCAACAGATGACAGCATGCTAATTTTGAATAACGGTAGTACCGAGAGATGACTCCATAGGTGGCAGCACATTCAAAAATGGCTTTAGAAGGGGTCATAGGCAAGTGATCACTATCTGTGACATTTCACACAATGTTAGCTTTTAATGGCCCTTTATCATTTCTGCTTGGTTTCTCTTCATAAAGTTCTTAGACAGGCTTTTAATTTACAGTTCCAAATGGAATTTGTTCTTGAAGGTCCTATTTTTTACTGTTAACTAGAAAATTTATTTAAAATTTTGCACAAAATTTAATAAGAAAGTGTATCACATATAGGTTTGGAGTAACAGAGATCTTAGTTAACACTGGATAATTTTAATCCACTGTTCCTGAAATTAATCTTATTATTCTCACAACTGCAAAACATTCTCTACACAAAAGTAATGAAGTATTTCAGGTTATGATTCAGATGTAGACTCTCTCACAGCAGCTAGGAAATAAAAAGCTAAAGAATGTAGTATTGTATACTCCCTTTTTTCACCCCTAAGTTCACGCTTGTCACTCCCACGTACTAGATACCCTTAGACATGTGCTAAGAAATAGCCTGTGCCTCTCCATGGATGCCCATACCACTAGGTACTACAAACATCCATGTGACTACAGAAAGCAATGTAGTGGCTGAAGAAGGGCAAAAGGAACGCAGAAATGTTTCTAACTGAGCCAAAGACGATGGCAGCCGTTACTTGGTTATTTGCATTAGTAGGTTATATAAGCAGCAGATCTTTTTCCAGCTTAACATATTTACATACTTGCAGAAGTTGTTACTGTTTTTAATCATCTGAGGATATCTTTAATACTATTCACAGGATAGCTCTAGTCTTTAAAAAGGAAATTAAGATTGTGAAATGTTGCATGACTGTGGGGTATACTGTTGTTCTACAACTGGAACTCACAGAAAAGAGTTCAACAACAGTGAATTTTACTAGATTAGAATTATATTCTCAGTGGAAAAATACAATTATCCAAATGGATGTGTCTTGATTTGCATCAGATGGTGATGTGACTTTAGAAGTTCATTAGTCATAAGATTGATATTTAGGACCTTTACAAATCTTCATGACAGAACTCAGATTAAGCATTGTAATTTTGTAAATAGCTTCTGATCATATTTTAACCATTATAATATTTCAGAGTACTCCAAAAGAGAAGCAGAATCAATTGTTCTGATAATTTAGGATACAAGTTTAATAAAGTTATCACTGCTGGCAAGCCATTTCACTATTTCTAACTGAGTGTACAGAATAACAACAAAATTTGTGGTGGAGACATCAAGGTATGAGCTGTCTGTTTTTAATTTAACAGGTTTTTGTTGTTTTAATTACACTGTTTGAATGTCATCACTGAACAGAACAATACTAACACAAATTCCCAGCAAACTCTGCCTGATTCCTCCCATCAGCTACCAGACTCCACATTTAGCTTGTATCCACTAGCTTAAGGTGGTGGGAATAGCTGCCTCAGGTCAAGCAGGTCTGTAAGTTTATTCCTCTTTTCTAAAATCTGTTAAGTCAGTTCAGATTCTTCAAAATATCAGCTGAATGAGGAACTGTCTTTTAAAGCTGCTGTAGTATCTTACTGAGAAGGAGGAAGGTCAGTTGTTAATGGCTACCAAAGACTTAAAAGAAACCTACAGTGACAAACTATAGAAAATGAAGCAGCTTTCCTGCAGAAGAAAGAAAAAGTGTTTTGAGAAAAGTGAACAGGGCACTAGTTAAACCACACACAGGACACTTAGACATGTGTCCTTCCAGAGATTAGATGATGTGCTTTATTGAAGTGTAGTTTTGAACACTCCAAATTTTCCAAGAGGTGGGTGGAACTGGAAAAGTGTTCAGTTCAAACCTGTGCAGGCAGAAGGAAGACAAGACCACTTCATACCAAATGGAGCACATTTTATAGCTTCTTTCCAGCTTCGGCTGATAATTATGAGTTTGCAATGTTCAACAAATTTAAAGGCCTCTGCAACTCAAAATCAGTCCAGATGAGTATTTTTCTTGGTGTGTTTTATCACTTGGACAATCTGCTTGCACCTCACTGTATCTTTCTTTCATGTACTATGTAGTTTACATATAAGATCATTTTCCTAATCCCGTCTGTATATTTTTACTGTAAGCTCTCTCTTACATAAATACCACATATACCTGGCCAACACTTTCATAAGCTGTTTCTTAAAGAAAAAAAACCCTTGTTTTCTTCTGTAAGTAGGAAAGCATAGCTGTACATGTGCTTTTCAACCTGTGAAAGCCTGAAGACAGAGCACCGCTGTACAGGTGTAATGAAGAAGTCATCTTTTCCCTACAATGGAAAACCGATACTGTGTAAGGATTCAAAGTTCATTTGCTTCTTTTTCCAGCTTTTAAAATTGCAGTCCTGAGAGGCTAAGTTGCCTGAATAGCAGGAAGGAAAACATGATCTTTTTAACCCTCCCAGTCATCGGTCCAAGTCCAGGTATGGCCTGCAGTAATTCAAAGCCGTCTAGTAGCTATTTAGAAATCTGCATGCCATAAACCAGTGGCCACATGCCAAGCGCTGATTAGGCATCAATCACTGGTGGTCCCTGAAAGACAAAGTGATGGTACATTGATGAAGAAATGTGAGAAGCTTGTTCAGTTGGAGGAGCTGCTCTGTGGATAAACAGAGGACTTCACACTCACAGCCTTGAAGTTTGGATCTTCTCGCAAGCATACATTTTTTCAGATGTGGTTGTCGGTGTCAATATTTGCATTTTTTTTACCATGTCTATCCAAACATTTCACTTCTTTCTTGTTATCTTACACATGGATCAGGGTGAGTTTAAAGGCACACCCATGATACACCCACAGCACAGGCATTCCATCACTATCCCAGCACTGAATGTAACTAACTTGGCTTCTGAATTAGATTAAAATAATAAAACAGACATGCATTTCAACCTATTTCCAGTCTAAGGATACATACACGTGCCATCTGACTCCCCTGGTAATGCTAATGTTGATGCAGCCAGCTCTCCCTGGGTGAGACATCTTCAACTCCACTTTATCAACAGGAAGCTGAGGCATGAAGAAATTATGGCCTGGACCCACAGAGACTCCAACACAAACAGTTGTTAGGTACCTCCTGCTTGTGACAAGCTAGCCTGAGGCTTTTTCCACACCTTCTGACCTGCCTGTAGCCACTCTCCTGTCTTGAACTGCTCTCCTCCTCCCCTTGCCAAAGGCTGAAACCCACTCAGGTCTGCCAGAATAACTGCATGTGTAACCTTGGCCTCATGAAGTTCATGAAAAAACATTAAGGGCTAGCAAAGACTTGCTGTTTACAGTGCTGAAGATCAAGGAAATAATCTCAGAGAGTGGTTATCCTGGCAGAGTGGAGGTGATGGTAATTCCTGATTGGGGACAAGGGGCTTCAGGGAGAGGTATGCCTATTGGGAGGAAAACATGTCACTCACCACAACTACCACCAGCACCAGCTCTGGACTGAGCAAAGTAGAGGTCACTTGCAGCAGGGAGGTAAAGCATCTTCCACCTCCACCCTGCCTGCTTCACCTGTGCAGAGGTCTACCAAGAAACACCTTTGAGGTCTGTGGATGAAGCTGCCACTGCAACACCTGCAGCAAACCTGGCTCACCAAAGTCTTTCTCTTCATGCCCTACCCTCCTCCTGGGATGCCCTGGTGTTTAGAGCTTTGCCTGCATTCCAGGGTCACAGAGGATAGTGTGGAAGAGCACGAAACATAATCCTGGCTCTCCTAAACCCGGGGCCAATGTCCCTCCTTCTGCTCGTAACAGTAAGAGACAGTGGAGAAATCTACTGATCTGCTGCTAATCTCCAAAGAGCCTCTTCCAAACCGCACAATACTGGCTCTCACTTCACAAAAATCTTCCAGCCCAGCAAAAGTGAGGCTTCTCTGAGCACCATTTACAGTCACAAACTGTGTGGTTTCTTGTAGGTGGAGGCATAGTCAAACACTTGGCTCGGCATGCTGTGTTTCTGGTCTTGCCAAGTACTTGCAGTAAGCACCTCAGGAAATGGAGAGCACCCTAGTGATGTAACTGCACTGGCCAAGGGGGACACACACCCACACACATAAAATCTTTTATAGGGTGCATGGATTCTCCCTTGTAGCTTTTTATGCTTTTATGTCAAACATGGCAGCTATGATCTCTCTCCCTGCTTGCAGCAGCAAAACATCAGAAGTCACACATGCAGATTCTTGGACAAAAAGTGAATTTATCTCTTGTTGCCAGTCTCATTAGAAACAAATAATAAGTATTCCAAGACTTTTGCAATTCCTGCAGCCTCTCTCCAACAGCTTTGCTTTCTATAACAGCTCAAGCAAACTGCCCTGCTCAAAGGTCACAGAAGGAAGTCTGTGAAAGAATTAGAATTCAAATCCAGGTCTCTTAAATCCCAAAGCGACTATAATTCTATAATTAATTTATTCTATGTAGCAAAAATGTTATGCATCTTATTTTATTATTTGGAAGTAGGGCCTTCTGGTTTTTGTATTTCGTCATAGGCATCAGTTCCATAAATACTTTCTGCATGTGACTAATACTACGAGGTGTCTGAAGTCAGACTACTAAAACACGTCTGCAAGATGAGGGTCTAGATTTGTTTTCAGTCACCCTTGTAAGAAATTATTTTACTTCTGAACAGCAAAGCCACACCTCAGAAGGTTTTTAAGAGTAAACCTAGGGGTCTGCCAGAGCCTAGACACATACCTGCCCCTCTTATTTTCAAGTCTCTCAACATTCTCTGTTAAAGCAATGGTATATTAGCCCCAGAGAAAACAAGTCGAAATTTTCAGAAACATGAATGTATGGATCAGTGGTATCACAAAGTGCTAATCTAAAAAAAAAAGGCAAATTCCGCTTTACAACTGATACTAATGTATATCACTCTTTTCAGCTACTATAATTTGTTACACTTGCTGGACTAGGTTTAGGGGGACTGTCATCTGAGGGAAAATTACCTGCAATCCAGTCAACAGAGTGAGCACACAGCTGCAGAAAACCTTGATTACAGTGCAAAGTTTAATCATAAATAACAAAGAGTGAATAACTTCACTACAAAACCGGATCAAACCTGAGCAGTTTCTGAGATTTCACGTCTATCTAGCCATCCGCAGTCCTGTAGTGCCATCTGCAGCCTCCTGGTAATAGTTAAGAGTTCTAAACCAACAGGCTCACATTGACCTTAGCAACAGTGTGGTCCCTATAAACATTAGAAGTGTTCAGTGGCAGGCAGATGCTTTTTTCTGCAAGTATTATTATATTAATATAATAAAAATATTCCTCTTTTTCAAGATGTTGTTTTTTCTTTTTCCAGACTTCTTTTATTTTCTATCTCAGTTCTGTCTTTCCTAAGTTGAAGTTGAATGCCAAACCCAAAATGCAACTTATTTAATAACCCATAAAGTCTTTTATATGCTGATAAATAAGGGAGTTTTAGAAGTCACACAGGATGTCTTAGCTACATACAGAAATTGTTCTGTGTAATTACAATTACAGCATTAAAATTTAGTTTTAATAGAATATATTCCCTAACATCTATTGCCATCTTTTCTTGTATTCAAAAGTTGTCCAGACTCTAAAAACATGCTATAATATGTTCTCTGTTCCAGGTTACAGAAGTAGGTCAGCTAAAACGGCACTGGACTATCATCCATCAGGGTACTGGCATGTGGTTGAATATAACAAGGTATGGTGGCTTAGCAAGCTACCATGCACCAGTGATGAGCAACCACAGCTAACTATGATCCTCCATGAAACTGCCCCCAGTCTGAGAGATAAAACAACAACCCCTTAGGGGGTTGTTTAAACAAATGAGTTTAACTCAGGTGTGCTTCTGGTGCTACCTCCTGGCCGTGCACTCCATCTCCTCTGACATGCAGTAAGTAAGCTGTGTTAACTAGCTCATATGGCTGATCCCTTTGGCTTTCTGGAATTAATTTATCTTTGCTGATGATTGTAAACCAGATAATTAGTATGGTGTTTGCAGAGACAGAGTCACTGCCAGACCAGGAATGCTAAAGGATAATTATAATCATATTTTCTCAGACAAAGAAAAAGGTCCTGAATTAAAATGATAAAATAAGCATGAAAAAGTGATTTGGAAAGAACCACTTGTTTTATAGTAATAAGATAAATTGAGAATACCCACTGGCTGTCAAAGGGAAAACAAGGCACCTCAAAACATCAAGTCTGCCTTGAAGGGGGCAGCTCAGCTGCACCATTTACCATAACCCTTCTAAGACCTGGTGTAACTCAAGTGTAAGTCACATCTGCTAGAACCTGAGTGACTAACAGATACCTTGACATGGGTTTCGCACGTCTTATCCCCTGTCTCTAGGAGCTGATGCATCAGTCAATGGATATTAATCATGATGTACATGCTGCAAAACAGGCTGCTGCTCTTGAGGAATTTTGGGGCACTGAGTGCAGGACACACCAGCCACACTGGGAACCCCAAGCTGGCGGAGAATGAGGCTATCTGAGCAGACTATCCTTTCCCAAATTAGAGATTAAGCATACTGCTGAGAACTCAGTAGGAGCCAGGGTCATACTGGCTCTTAGAGGTAAAAATGCCCAATATTAGCAGCCATATCTCACCTCCATGTAAGACAGTAGCTCTCAGCTCTCACTGTGTTCAGAAGTCAGAAGAGTGAGGAGCCATGAGCTGTTGTTCTGCACCGATTTCTTTCTTGAACTGGTGCAGCACCAAACTCCTGGCCATGCCTCTCCCTTGATGCTTGGTATTTAAAATCCACCCACATATGGCCTTGGGAATTAATGCTTCTGGTGCTAACCTCTGCTCTACGCAAATTTTCCAAGTAAATTATTTTAATATAGCTAGTATAATATAAGGATTTGGTAGACTTTGATCTGAAATAAAGAATGAGCCTGAAAAGATCCATAATTTCAAGAAATGTATTTGGGGTAATTGTCATGTTCTGAAAGATTTAGCACTGTCTCACTAGCAGCCCATGGGCCAGATCCTGCCTTCTGGACACTTGTAGCTACAGCCCTCGTGATGCAGAGGGGGAATAGCTACTTGGTCAGCTTTATCTTAAGAGTCAAATGCTTCTTCCAGTGCCTGGTCAAATCACAGTGCTTAGTATTAGACCCAGAAGTCTCTTCGGAGGTAGCGGTTGAGCTAGAGGCGTATCTTACACAGGTGTGTGGCCAGAAAAATCATCACATCGAGGAAATCATCAAGAAGGATTCCAAAACAGGGATCCAGCCCCATAACCAATGAGATTGAGCACTTGCAGTTCCCCAGATACTAAGGACACCAAAAAATATACATTTAATTGCTGGAGCAAAGGTCTTAGGGAATGCATATGGAAATTTAACACAGTGATCAGATAGGGAAGCATGGAGTGAAAGTGACCCATGACTTGTCTAATACATAATGTTCTCACTGCACAAACTCTTCAAGGAAATGGTTTGTAATAGTACAACTAATCCCTACTGCCAGTATGTGTCCTTGCAAGTGTTATTATAGCAAAACAGTAGCCAAAACATAAAGACCAAGGACACATCAATATTAAAAACTATTTTTAAAAGAGGTAAATTATATTCCCTGACATAATTTTTTTTTACCTTCGATATATTCTCCTATGTGAAGAAGTCACTGCAAAGAGAAAGATTTATGGCTGTACGGGAAAAAGTGCAGGACAAACTGTAGAGATAAATAAAGATATTATGTTACCAGAGATCTTAGAGTTAAAAACCATACTGCATCAGCGTGCAGAACTGTGGCTGAATTTTCATGTAGCCAGACTGACATCTTGTGGCTTGTGCAGGACATTTCAACATGCACCGGGGGGGGGGGGGGGGTGGATATTAACTTGCCAATTGCTAGAGCATGGTAACATACCATGCTCTTTTTTAAGCA
>JAVSBS010029388.1:0-48334 GCA_033124195.1 Coracias cyanogaster | reverse complement strand
GGGGCCCGTAGTCCGGCACCGCGGCCCGGCCGGAGGCCGGCCCGGCCCTCGGGGCCGCCGGTGGGTCCCGCCGCCTTGCCCCACAGGGAGGGGTCCTGCAGGCCGCGGAGCCCCTGCCCCACAGGCAGAGCACCCCCGAGGGCACCGGGACCCCCGCGCTGCCCTGCGGCCGGCCCCCCGTCTGAGCCCGGCTCACACTACAAGTCCCGGCGGCTCCCGGGGGGCAGCTGCAAGCCCCGCGGGCCGGGGGCGGGCAGAAGGGGGAAGGCGAAGGGAAGGCGCCCGCAGGAGCCCGCCACGGAAAACCGCCTCGAAAGAGGGCTTTTTTCACCCCTCCTTCCCTCTTCTCGATTGCACAATAATCTCAACGGCAAGTGTTTAATCCCTGGCAGGTTGGGACGCGGGGACAAAGCCATGGAGCACTTTGCCAGCCATTGTGGCACGCTGGGTGGCAAAGGCGTAGGAGGAAGCCAAGGCAGGAGGAAGGGATAGTCTTGAACCAAGTCAACAAGGAATAGCCAGGGCTTTAAGCACTGAACATAGGTCCAAAAGCGTCTTTCTTAAGCAGGTTCCTAAACTTTCTGCTTCTCCACTGGACTCAAGGACAACATCTACCTGCATTCTGCCTCTGTGGGACAGGGATGCATTATTCCTGTATCCCAGTAGTCCCAGTTCCCGTCCACTGCCTCCCTGTTGCATTTTGTTCACTCTAAGGACTGGCAGCTCCTACAAGGCAGGCTGTGAAACGCCACTGCCTGTGATGTGACCTGCAGTTTTCAGCCCTGAGCTGGAAAAGCCACGATTCAAATCTGGGAGTATTGTTAGTGTAGTGCAGCCCAACACACAATTCACGCACCCCTCCTTTGTAACTGCAGGAATGCAAAAGCTGAAAAGCTACTCTGCCTCAAAATCCGCCCTTGCAGAACACTCCCATGGTGGAGTGCTTGCAATGCTCTAATTCCTCCCCTGCAACACTGGTTAGAGTCCAGGGTGTGGGAGGGGGTCCTAGAAATCATTTTTCATTCACAGATTCCATCACTCAGATACTCATCAGCCAGAACCTCAAGAACTGCCCCTGTGCCTTAGGTTTATCTTGCTTCTACAGGGTTATCATTTTGCAGGGAAGGAGAGAAGACTTTTTGCCACATGATAAATGCAGAGGTAATATTTTAGGGAAAAAAAAAAAAAAGGCAGTGAAGTTGTAAATCACCATCTACTTTGGCTTCTATAGAGCAGGTTCAGGCTCTACAGACATTTTTCTTTTATGGAGCCCACAGAGAAAAGCCAGTTATTTCAAGAGACAAGAATGTGTTAATGTCTGCACTCCATAGTTATTCATTAATATTTTTCTTGCGCTGCTTCCATAATTCTAAACATCCTATGCTTCATAAAAGAAAGAGAAGAGGAAAAAAAAAAAGTCAAGGAAAACCATTAAGCTTTTTGTTCCTAAAGCACCAGACTGCAGGACTAGGCCATGTTTCCATTGATTACTGTGGAAGAAAGATGGAGCTGGGCCAGCAGCACCCAACACCACTGCAACATGAACAGCCTTCTGCAAAAGGGCCGGTCACGTGGGAATCCTCAGAGCCTTTGTGTTTTATGCAGTGATGTGTGTATGTGCAGCCACCAGCTGTCCCTGGTCCATCCCAACAGCAAGCCTAGATGACACCTTTAGGGTCAGAACACAGAGGCCGGGGCCTCTCCACCACTGAGTCATACCCCTTCTGTCTGCATGACTTCCACCACAAACTGCACATCAGCTGCTTCCTGGGCTGCCCGAGCTAATGACAACCCAGTTGGCATTCAGTTGCTGTCCCTTTACAGAGCTTCATTCTGCTCCAAATGATGGCAAAGATTCAAATCATCCTAACAGACTCCAGCTCCTCTGCAAGGAAGGCAGGAGAGTTCTCAAAAGCTACCAGAAGTATCTCAGTTCTTGATGCTTACACTGGTCAGGGGGAGAAAAACATCACTTTTTTTTCCCTCTTCAAAACATGAGCCCCACATCTCTCGAAGGAGGAATCCCAGTTTCCTAGGGGCAGGAACAGAAGTTCTCTTAGAGGCAGAACAGAAAAAGGAAGAAATCAGGGTGGAACCGGTGCTTGGCGCATGCTGCAAAACCCACAGTACCGCTGGCGTGGCGGTGGGAGCGCGCATTTGTTTTGTCATAGCCTGGAAAGCAGGACGGGAAATGAAATCTCCTGTCTCATGGTACAGCTATTACAGGCACAGGGTCTAATGAGCTGTTACCACAAACACAGCAGGAAAGAGAAGAGAAAGCAACTAAGGGTAGCTTTATGGGAGTTGTTTTTTTGTTTGTTTGGTTGGTTGTTTTTTTTTTTTTTTCCACTTTTTTCCCCTCCTTCTTGTGACAAGCAGTCATCCTCCCCACACCAACAGATGAAATCCAGCCCTCAGATCAGACCTGCAGGAGGTTGGCAGAGCCACTTTGCTGACACCTCCCTGTGCTTTTACTACAATGAGAAGAGTACCTGAGGAGAGTACGTTTCACGTTTCTCTGGTCAAAGAGAGCTCCTGCAGAGCCAGGTGTATCTCAAAGTAAGAAGGTGCCCTGGGGAATGCTGGACAATGCTTAGCACAGATCTGAGAGAAGAATACAAGCAAAAAGGAGAACACTTATCTGATAAATGCTACTGTAGGGTGGTATTTAGTTCTTTGTTGTTATTAAGGAATAAAACTATGCTGGTCAATCAATGAGGAGGTTGGAGAAAAGTTACCTTAGCACTGGTGTACAACCATCCATATTCTTAATGCATAGCATTTGTATTGCAAAACCCAGAGCATGCTATTCTCATGCAGACTGGGAAGATTAATTTTATGGTAATTCAGCATAGTTAAGAGAACTCACTGGCTTTCTACTTACACATTATTATTTCCTTGAGGCTTATGCAAAACTGATACACAAAGGCTCCTTCTGGTGGACTTTAACAGCATTATCCAAGACGTGAAATGGAGCAGCTGCAGATCACCAAAACAAGAGTCCCAGATTCCATGGAAAATCTTAGAGAAGGTGGCACTGAAAGACCATCCAGGTACAGAAGTATGTAGAAATGGTCCCTGTCTAAAGGAAGAAAACCAAATTGTGGCAGAGTTGTACCTTTGCGAGTACAAGAACAGGACAGAGAGATAGGGAAAGAGTAGCAAATTCATTGCAGGGAAAAGCTAGCCCTGTTCCTTGCCCTCTGCAACGCTGCAAAGTTCTGTTCTTGTCCCTCCCCGGGAAGATGGGTAGAATGAACACAGCCAAGCTCAGTGGTTCACTCCTTGTATACTTGTCTGAGCATTTCCCTTTCTTCCCCTGGTGTCTGTGGAAGAATTGTGTTGAGACATCTCACGTCTGATCCAAAAGCCACTGAAGAACCTCCCTTTCTTAGGAAACTGATGGGCTTTATTTTTCAAATGGAGCTGGGCTACTGTGGAGCTCGGACTTTTTTTTTGTTCCTGCTGCTGCTTAGCCAAGACTTCATTGCTGTAGGGCAGTACCCTTTGGTTTTGTCATGGATACCCGCTTACTGGTTATTGCAACAACAGTAGATGAAACATCCCTCTTAGAAGCTCCACAGTTAAATAAGTTAGCTGGAGAGCAAGGGACTTACTGTGGGAACTGTTCGGTTTGTTAGTTTTACTAATGCTCAGTCTGGATGCTGGCCACCAGCTAGGCTGTGAACAGTAGCGTAGCTGGGAGATCTTGAGGGAAGCTGCATTCAGTGGCATTTGGTTTAGGTTACAGCAGGAAATTCTGCATTTGGGCTTTCTGTCTCAGATTTTCTGCTTTGATGCCCTGAACACACCATGACCGTTGCTTAACTCAGAGCTGCTGCTGCAACAAGAATTAAAAAATAAAAATTATTCCTCTTCAGGACACTTGTAACAAGATATTTGAGTAAAGGATGTTCCTAATCAGGCTGCTTTTTGAATAGGCTTTTGCTTCAGAAGGAATCTTCCAATGGGACTATTTATCTTCCGAAATATTTCAGAACAGGGGATGCTGAGTAAGCTCTATTTCCTTTGCTGGCTCTGCTTGTTACTTGGAAGCAGACCATCAGCTCTATGAGCACTCATCACACAATGATCTGTTTTAACGATGCAAGTAACCTGCAACAAAAGAACATAAGATGCCACATGGATATGGACATTGGTAACTCTGGGACTGAGAGAAGCAACAAATGGGACGCCTGATTCTACTCTGCTAGGCCACAAACACATTTTAGAGAGTGAGGGGTGAAAGGAAACGTCATTAAAAGACTAGCTCTACTTCTCCAAACCTTCCTGCTGTCCCACTTGATAGCCTTTCACAAAATGACAGTTGTGTGTCTGTGCCATGACAAAGGACAAACTGAATCATGGTAACAGATAACACGATTCTATGATGGTGGTGGGACACTGGAACTGGTTGCCCAGAGAGGTGGTGGAGACCCCATCCCTGCAGACATTCAAGGCCAGGCTTGATGGGGCTCTGAGCAACCTGATCTAGTTAGACGTGTCCCTGCTGACTGCAGGGGGGTTGGACTAGATGACCTTGGAAGGTCTCTTCCAACCCAATGCCTTCTATGATTCCATGATTCTATTCTGTGATTACCTAAAACTGAGGTTAGGGGGCGAAACTGCAGTGCTCATAACTGCTTGGAGGACCTTGCCACAGGAAGGCAAAACTGCAATGCAAGCTTTAGATGCAAGTCTAGATCAAAATATAGACATAGGAAGAATCATGGCCAATGAAACTAAGAGGCTGTGCCGTCATATTGCTCATAAACCTGCAGCTACCAGCAGGGAGAACTTCTATACTCAGGAATGTCATGCTTTGTTTTTTATTGATGGTATGTGTCCAGAGCTTGCTATTTCTTCCCCCCTCTCTTCTGGTCCTTCTCTTCCCAGGACCAATAGGCAATGTTAGGAATCAAAGTCCACTTTCAATTGCTACTGCTGGGTGCTGCCACTGTCAGAGCTTCCTTTGCTCCTACCAGGAGATGAGTTGTGCCCGTAAGGCTCCCTGCAGCTCACAGCTCCACCATCAGCATTTCCTATGAGTTTCTTGGAGATCAGGCTCAGCTGCCACACAGTAGCTTGGTACTTTTTTTTCCACATGCTCTTGTGTCCATCATGCATGTCGCAAGAAGAATGAACCACCTGTTTGAGACCAATGGCTAGATCAGCAAGGAAAGCTGCTTCAGCAGACCAGTGGTGAACATGTGCTGCAGTGCACCTTGAGTTGTCAAACCTACGTTATTGGTGCTGGTATCAGCAAACTGGTGCTGGTTACTCTACTCATCACAGGTAGCCTCCTGGGAGCTGTGTGTGTAGATGTTCCAGTCAACGAGACTATACTGTCTTGGCAAAGCATGCTGAGGACCTGGAAGGACAATACACTGAGGATGCAGTAGAGTTGGTTGGGCCTGCCAACTGGGCATTGTCAGTCTGAGAACATGGGAGATGGAGCTGGCTTTCCGAGCAACGAAAATACTGCCCTTGACTAAGGTGGTGACTTCTTTTCTGCCATTGTTGGCCTCTATACCAAATAGTTTTGTCATCATCAGTATTGTAATGACTTGGCCTAGAGCAATAGTAGCCCTTGCTTCTCCTGTGACCTTGAGGATGGTCACACTATTAGTGAATAAAGTCATGAAGAGTGCTGCAATGTTCATACTGCAAATAAATTACGCAACAAATCCAGGAAACCCTTCACTAGCTGATTTCAGTTTCTTCTTTACTTTGTCGGAGAATGCAGGAAAGGGATGATAAAGGTTAGAAGAAGAAAAGGAACAGGACAAAGCAAATAACTTGTCTATTTCTGGACCAGAAGTTTCTTTCCAGATTTTCTACCACAGCTCCTCCATTAATAGTAACGGTGAACAGAAGCTGTAAGAGAGATCCAGCAAACATTTTCCTACTATTGACAGCATTAGGTGATCTCAGAAGAACATTAAATATGTAGGCCAAAATACTGCCTATTTCCTCAACTATACCTTTGGTGATGCCATGGAAGAAAAGTCCTTTCAGGAACAGGCTCGGGTATCCCCAAATACTGAAGGGCTGGGCAGGACATGGGGAGAAGGGAGAGAAAGAGAGAGACAAACCCACTAGTCATCACGTGCTAAACGCAACCTCCAATAAAGATACTGTTGTTCCTTTCCTGAATTTCTGCACAGAAATTCTGTCTCTCTTTAATGGAAATACTATCCCATCTCTCTCAGGCTGGGATTTAATTATCAAACAAAAGGGTTTTTCTCCCTGAAAAGTATTTTAAGAGAAAACATTCCATTTGAGTCAAACTGCAAATCTTACATCTCAAAATAGTTCAAAAATCTTTTCACTATTTCAATCTTATGTTGCACTTTGGGGAAGTATTAATTGTAACTTCATACTTTGGTTAGCATTTTGAAAATTATAAACCACATTTTAAAATGAGCAATAAATAATTTTGTGGTCTTTAAAGGAAGGAAGCAGAAAATTTCAGTCATTTTGAAACAGCATTAGTTAATATTTTTTTTCAAATATTTGTTTAGCTCTTATGTCAAAACTAAGTGGTATTTTTCTGATTTAAAAAAGAAAATGCCAGAAGGTTCCTAACAATCTCTGCGAGAGCTGCCAGGGCCACATCCCGTGACCTTTTCATGGGATTGGACGTGACACTGGTAGCACAAACTGAGCAGGAACTGTCCACACACTCCAACCAGGGAATAGTCAGGACACAGAATAACATTAAACAAGATGTCTCAGCTCTGGGACAGTGTTGTATAAGTGTAACAGACATTCTTAACAGCTAAAGAAAAGTGCCTTCAGAGCTGGAACATACCAATAGCACTGGGTCAGACCTTGGGTGGGCCCCCGCTTCTGTCCAGCTTCCCACAGGCGAGCATGCCCACGTCCCACCCATCTGGTGGTGTCCTCTTCTCCAGGTTGCTATATCTTAGACCTTACTAATACAAACATCCAATGAGGTAAATAATCCATCTACTCTAATATCACCCTTCCACTTTCTGATACTTTTAGAAGGTATCTAATGCCCGCCATGAACCTGGCCAAGTGCAGAATACCATACAAACACAACAACAACAACAACAAAAAGATGATTGGCATGGCATCTAATTAACCTTCTTTAAATGTTTAGTTAGAAACTCCTAGAGCCTTCTAGTTACCATGTCTACTCTATTCAAAACATAAGGCAGCAAAGATTTGTTGCAGTGGCTCTGAACAGGATATAAAAACAATTGAACTGTCAAGACATCAAAACAACATGTCAGCACTGGATACAAAAGCGATATCCATGGAGCCTGGAAAGGTATTTAAGAAAAACAGTTACCTGGACCGAAACCTGGGCAGAACAATTCCAGCTTTGACGTGATCTCTAAAGGCCTAAAATGTGCCTTTTACAAAAAACTCAGTTACTGCACTACCACAGAAGGGCAGCACAGTCACAGACTGCAAAGGTCAAAGCTCACTTGGGTGACACCATCCAGTTCCTTACAGTACAACGCCCACATCCAATCGACTGGAGCATCACATCCACTGCTGATGAGGAAAAGCCATCAATAGCTCAATAGGCAATTGCCAGCAACACAATGTCCCCAACAGTGCAGCAGGACAATGACATCAGCTGAACATGACAACTAAAACAAAGGCAGGCCATTTCCTGCTAAATCACACAGCCCAGTTACTACATCGTGCTTTTAGTCAGTGGATAAGCACGTAGGGAAGAGCATAAGACAGTAAAGAAGGTATGTACTACATGCATTCTCAGAATGACAAAAAGATAGAGAAGTAGATCTGTATTTTTGAAGTGAAGTGAAGCTTGTAAATGAAGTGTAGGGATTGTTACTAAATCAGGAAACCCATTCTGGTTTTCCTTTTGCGAGTCTGGAGGTGCCAGGGCCAGTCCTACCTCAAAGGACATTTTCATCAGCCCAGAAGAACAGAAAACAACTCTTCGGTTCCCTTACCAGAAGAGCAGCTTTGAGAGGACTGTCCATGCAGATAAGGATTCCATGACAGGAAAGTTACTACTAGGGAACTTTTCCCTGGGCCAAGGCATGTTCAGAATACTTTGGAGAGTTCAATCATCTGCGTTTTCATTTCCCCCCTGCTGCTGGCAGGACCACCAAAGAAAGGTGCTCAGATGATGAACTGGATGACCTAAGCCATTGTGAAAGCCATAGGTCAGCATTACAGAATGACTCGAACTGCATCACACTGCCTATGGTTGAACAAAAGCTCGATAGGAGAAGGGTTCAATGAAAAAGGTTTTGCTAAGCTGTTCTCTTTTAATAGACATTTCCCATCTTTCTGCGTTTTTGTGAAAAGCCATTTCAGTCCAGCGAATGTGTTTCTGAAATGCTGCATTGAAGTCTGCATGTTTGAAGTCTGACAACATTGAACAGATGTAGAAGTTGTTCTTCACAAATATATTGGATAAATTAAACATTAACACACAAACAACCAATTACTGTCTGCCACCCTGCTGCTTTAGATCATGAATGAGCATTATGTAGGAAAAAGAGACCTCCAAGGAAAAGAGTCAGATATCTGCAGAAAGCGATTACCTGTCAGTAAGCGATAGCTGTCCTTTTGAGTCCATATAAATTCCACTCTTGTGTCACAGCAGTAGCATGGCAGACAGCTGTCCTTCCAAAGAAAAAAAGATTGTATTTTAACTCTGGTTATAGTCATTTGAGAATAGCTTGAGCTACTGCATTATCTCTGCACTTTACTGAGTACAATAATTATGGTCTATTCTAAACAAGCTGTGTCTCCCTCTGTTGTAGATCAGTAGTTGTATTGTAGGCTAGCAGAGGAAGGTGACTGAACCAGTTGAGAGTGGCTCTGACAAGGATATTTGAACTTACACCTTTCTAGGAGACGGCACAACTGTCATTAAGTACCTAGGGAGGGTTTGAAAAAAATCTATTAATAACATTTTGCTTTATAATGTTCCCAGGAACTGAATGTTATCATTCTCCTGATCTGGTCCAGCAAACTCAAGAATGCAGCACTAATGATGTGCATTTAAGAGACATTAATGACAGCAAGCATTCAGTATGACTACAAAGCATTTGTTAATACACCATAAAGTAAGGAGAGACTTAACTGACCAGGGTATTTAACATGCAGGTTGCAGCATTCTTCTATTACTACAACAAACTCGTTACTGGATCTCAGTATACATATACTTCACTTGTGTAAAGCAGTTATCACCTGCAAAAGATACACTGGACAGTAAAGGGTAAATTTTCCCTATTCACTATTGAGAGCATTACCTTAATCTTTTATCTAGGTCTGCTTCTCAGTGGCACTTGATACAGGAGCTAGACGCAACACTTCCTTGAATACATAAAGCCAGAGATTGAGTTACACGATTGAAGATCTGTGCCACTAGTAAGACAAAAGCTCCTATATTACCTGGCACATGCCTGCTAAATTATTGAAGTGTCTCTTCAAACCGAATATATTCAGTGGATAATTAGTCAACAGAAGAAAACGGTCTCTCTTTACAGAGCTAATGTTGACAGGTATTGTATCTTTTATGCCCTGTAACAAAAAGTATTTGCAGAACTGATGCAACACAAACATTTGGAATTGCTCTGTCAATGCGCAAGCGTCCCGAGGCACACGGCCCCTTTGTGTGTAATACTGCCGCAGCCTCGTATTACCTTACGAGCAAGTCCTAAACAGCATGAATTCCTTTTGCCCTATGTAGCACTATCCCCATTTCAGAAGCAGGTAAATGGTACACATAAATAGAAGCTTGTCTGAGCAAACTAGAACAGGTATCTGAGAGCCTGCCTCCAGCCCCGTGCTCGCCTCTGCTGCTGTGTCAAGCAGGACGTACCCAGGGCAGCACGGACACATCACTGCCACTTTTAATTCGTAACGCTTGTAGCTGTGACATCCCTGTGTGCCACTCCAGCGGCTGTATTCTCATGGGCTTGTTTCCTACTGCAGATTCCTGGGAACACAGGCTACTCCATGTGTACACAGAACATACCGCACAATGAGAGTACGAGCATCTGTCTGCTGGAACTATCACAGCCAGCCAGCTGATGTTGCTTCGTTTATTCTGACCTGGCAAGGGAAGAACAGTAGCAGCTTCCACACATAAAATGGCTGTCCTATTGCAGAGAGCAGTAGGATGGTCTTTGTACTGCCTGTATATGAGCCCAAACTTACCTGGAAATAGGAATAGATGGCTTTCAGCTGTCTGAACATGAGCCGTAGGATGAAATATAATCCTACTCCAACTCACAGCCTAAGGTGTGCAAGGACAACATTCTGTCAATGCACATATTATTGACAGTGACGTTGAGGGCACCCTCAGCAAGTTTGCAGATGATACCAAGATGATACCAAGCTGGGGGGTGCAGTTGATACACCTGAGGGATGGGATGCCATCCAGAGGGACCTGGACAGGCTGGAAAGGTAGGCCAAGATGAACCTCATGAGGTTAACAAGGCCAAGTGCAGGGTCCTGCACCTGCGCCGGGACAACCAGCATTATCAATACAGGCTGGGAGAGGACATACTGGAGAGCAGCCCAGTGGAAAGGGACTTGGGAGTGCTAGTGGATGAAAAACTGGATATGAGCCACTAGTGTGCAATGGCAGCCCAGAAGGCCAATCACATCCTGGGCTGCATCAAGAGAACTGTGGCCAGCAGACCAAGAGAGGTGATTCTGCCCCTCTACTCTGCCCTGGTGAGACCTCACCTGGAGTATTGCATCCAGTTCTGGAGCCCCCAGCACAAGAAAGATGTGGACATATTGGAGCATGTCCAGAGGAGAGCCACCAAGATGATCAGGGGAATGGAGAATCTCTCATATGAAGGCAGGCTGAGGGAGTTGGGGCTGTTCAGCCTGGAGAAGAGAAGGCTCCAGGCGAACCTTATACTGATCTTACAGTACCTGAAGGGGGCCTACAGGAAGGCAGGGGAAGGTCTATTCATAAGGGTTTGTAGTGACAGGACAAGGAGCAAGAGTTTTAAGCTAGGAAAAGATAGATTTAGGATAGATATTAGAAAAAAGTTCTTTAACATGAGGGTCATATAGCACTGGAACAGCTTGCCCAAAGAGGTGGTGGAGGCCCCACCCCTGGAGTCATTCAAGGTCAGGCTTGATGGGGCTCTGAGCAACCTGATCTAGGTAGATGACCCTACTGTGTAGGGAGGTTGGACTAGATGACCTCTAGAGGTCCCTTCCAGCCTAAAATATTCTATAGTTCTATGATTCTATTTCCCATTTGTCTTGATAATAGGCCCTTAAAATCATCTAAAGACTGAGAGATTCACCTGTTGTTACTGCTAGGTAGCAGGCAACATTTGCAACACAGATGCCTGCATAGATGGGAAGTGTTCAGTCTTCCAGTCTGTCAAGTCAACATATTTCATGACTGGTAACAACCACAGAAAATAATTATGAACAACAATGTAATTAACAGCTATTTTCAGGACCATCTGGTTCCAATAATGGTAGCTGGCATGCAGGTACATGGTTAACACAAATCCCCCCACAGGCCTTCACAGCTCACCATATTCAGAGGTATCAAATGACTGCCGACAGCAGCAGCTCATCATTAACTATGGTCACAAGAATTTCTTGAGACATTAACCAAGTTTAGGGATGTATGTATCATATGTATCAAGAACCCCAAATATTTTTAAAATCAGAGCAGCCATCCCAGCCACACGTCTTAGCACTGGCACTGCTGAAGCTGAGACCAGATCATGTGCATGATACTTCTCCAGACTAGGGCTTGAAGCTGCACAGGTCAGTTATAAACAGGATAAATACTCTTGAAGTACTATTGAAGCTGCTAGGAACTATGGATTTAAGCACAGCAAGGTTTTCAGAGTGAGGCAATACCTTTTATAAGATAAACAGGCAAGCTATGAGGCACCCTAGCTGAGACCTTTCCGAGTGAAAAGGGGCTTGTGTGCCCTAAAGCTTGTCCAGTTTTTCCTATGTGTATGAGCTAGCCCAACAGAGGACCATACTTCTCCCTAGAAACCTTCCCTCACTTACGGGAGACCATCACAGTAACAAAATTACTGCAAGTGCCACTAACACAACTCAAGACCTTCCCCAGATCTGAAAAACCAGACAAACTGGCAGACATGCAAGCTCTTTTGCAGACCAATGACTATGAAAAAGGCTTCTGCCAGTCTTCCTCTTGCAGTGTTTTTAGTTACTGTAATAGGGAATAGGACTTCTCACCACAGGCACCATCTTGCCTAACTAGGCCAGTTTGTGGTAAAGCTTTGTCTTCTTCAGCTCCCTTGATAAATATTACAGCACCATGTGGTAGAGATCATAATTTTTAACTGTCCAAACCCATACTATAATTATCTGCAAAAAGACAATGCTATTGAGAACTGGCCTCATCAGCAAAGTCAGTGCCTGTACCTTCTCCAGGAGGCAAAACAGTTCAAGGAAGAGGACAAAGCCTGGTAAATTTGTATTTGGCAAACACGGACTCTCAGAGCTTCACGGAGATGTTTAGGTAGGCTTTGCAGGCTCTGAGAAGTAAGATCATGGTTGCTGTGTCTAATGCTGTACAGTGTTGCACGATTGCCTAAGTGAATTACATGTTTCCTTTGATATACCATGAGCCATACCAGTTGGCCTAAGAGACAACATGCTGGACTTCTGATCAATTAATCATTTGACCAGGTGAAGCTATCCTCTTTCTTGTACTATAAATGCATATAGATTTTGCCTCATGCGGAGTTGCAGAACTTAACCTCACATTGGCTCTGGACAAGCAAAGAGGCAAAAAGAGGATCTTCAGCTGCCTCCAGTATCAAAACACTACATGTTCTTGGGAGATCCACTGGCAGTCAACATCACCCCCATGCAGCTGAAGGAAATCTTTTCAAGGCTGTATCCTTTACAAGCAAAGCCTCAGGGGTCAGACCCAGCCTCCTTTATGCTCCCCAGGTAAGTGGCACTGGTATTTATTGGAGTAGGGGTTCAGCAGCATACACATGGAGTTAATTACACATCCCACATTGCCATTAACGAAAGCCAAACACCTAATCCTCCACATGCAGCATGCTGAATATGTTACCCTATGAAACTGCAGCTTCACAGTTATTGTACTTCAGTTTACGTAGCTTCCCTTATGCTGCACTGAATGGATTTTCATTCTGTGTCCAGGAGCATTCCAGTCCCTCCAGTAGCAAACAATAAATGAATCTTGGGAGGCTCTGGTATACTTAGGAGACTCTGGTGAACCTATCAAAAGAGGCAATTTATTTCTGAACTTGGCACTAGACACAGCGTGCCTTGTAAATGTCAAATTGTGTATGTGTGAGCATCTGACACTACTCAGCAGCACATAGCTGGGGCCAAGAATTTGACTGATTCTGGCTGATCTGCAAGCCTAAAAATATTCTCTTTTATCAATATCCATTTTTGTGCTTATTTGCATCCTAAGAAAATTCTAAGCAGGTGGTGGCTTCATGGATCAATCCACAACAGCTCTGCAGAGATCAAGTACGTGATGACCTGCCATAAACTGTGTGATGACACAGTTAGAACCATTGCATAAGAAGTGCCCCATACATAGGCATACTTCGATTTACACTGTTTGTCTGTTCTAATCCTGCAGGAATCAGAGACATTTTAATCTCTTTTATTGTTTTGTATTCATTTACATGCAGGGCCCAAAGGCCTCTGGCAAGCAGAGAGAGGGCTATATAAGTCAAATGCATTGTTATTACTACTGTAGTTCCTATCGTGGGCCCAATTCTCTTCCCATTGACGTCAATGGCAAATCTTCCAATAATTTCAGTGAGTCCTAGATTAAGCCAAAAATCTATGATCACACCCTGTTATGTTTTATACCAACAGTACTGTGCGCCTCAGCTAAAAATTTTAGCATTTGTTACAGCATAGGAAACACAGCAGGCTCTGAAAGAGGTTTTGATGATAAATGAGTGCATTTGCAAGGCAAGCTGCTCTGTTTGTCATTGGAACATGACAAAAGTGGGCGCCAAACTAAAATCTTCAGCAATACCAAGAAAAAATTGTAAATTTCTAACTTTTCTTAGAACAACTCAGGAGAGTTATGCCAGTTTATCTGATAGTTTTGAACACCAAGAGCTAGCCTGATAATACTGCTTCATGATAAAGCAGTAGAATACTCATACAACACCATCGGTTTACAGCTTGGGTATCCTATTTTTTTTATTTCATCAGCCCTCTTCATTTGATCACTCTCAGTACTGCCCTACCACTTTCAGTTTCACCCACTGAGATCCCTGATTTCTCTCTTCTTTGTTCATTTTCCTTCCTTTCCCTAGTCTTCTCACCTTTTTTCCTTCATTTTCATACTCTCATCTGCTCACTGCTTTCCTTCTGTGTTACTGCATCTCAGAAATCTCTCTGTTACAAAGGAACTTAACCACTTAGAGCCACCTAGCTCTTCCCATCTTCAAAGCTTTTTCTCTGCATTGCTAACTTGTGTCCTTTTTCAAGACCAAAATCACATACTGCTTCCAACTCCTACTTTCAAGATGTCTTCCCCTCCCTCCAACCTCTTGATTCAGCTTTTGTTCCTCTTCCTTAACACTTTGACATGTTCCCCCTAAATTAACTGTTTTTCACAGTCATCTTTTCTGACATGAAAGTGCAATCTGCCTTCTCTGATGGACTTTGCAACCCATAGATCTGCACCAATACCATTAATCTCTCTTGAAATCCAAAGAATGGGTCAAAACAAGACAGGTGGAAACCCAGCTGAAAAGCTTGAAATGTTAATTAAAAAAATCGATTCAACACTCAGTCACAAATGACATTCCTCAGGGGCTGATGTGGAGTCCAATACTATTCAACATATTTTTCAATGATCTGTATAATAGGACTGAATGCCCACACCAAGTTTATGGATGACACCAAACTAGGAAAAGAGATATGCTGGAAGGAGATGAGCCACCACACAGAAAGACCTCAACAGGCTGGAAGACTGAGCCAACAAGATTGCTGTTTAATATGAGGTTAAAACAATAAATGTTTGAGGTTTAATGAAGATGAATGTAAAGTCATGCAGTTTGAATTGAATAATCCAAAGCAGCAGTACAGGCTGGAGACCGGTTGGCTGGGGAGCAGCTCTGCTGAAAAGGCCCTGGGGGTCTGGGCAGACAGAAAGCTGAAGCACAGGCCAGCAATCTGCCCTGGCAACAAAGGAGGCAAACTGTGTCTTGGGCTGCATCAGCAAAAGTACAGCCAGCAAACCAAGAGATGTGATTATTCCTCTCTACTTGGCACTTGTCAGGCCACACCTGGACTATTTCACCCAGTTTTGATTTCTCTCTGCTCAAAAGAGACACTGAAAAATTTAAGACAGCCTCATGGATTGTAATTACCGGTGATGAGTGCTGGAGAACTTGACACCAAAAGAAAGGTTGAAGGAGTTTTTTTCAGCCAAGAGAAGGTCCATGGGGAATCTAATCACAATCTTCTAACACCCCAAAGGTGGTCTTAGAGAGGTAAACAGAGGTACAAAGAAGTATTTTCTTCACAGGGATGCACACAACAGGACAAGAGGCAGGTGGCACAAGTCACTACAGGGGAAATGCCATCTAGATGTAAGAAAAAAATACTCACTGTGGTAACAATTCAGCATTAGAAATAGTTGCTTATAGAAGTGGTGGAATCTCTTCCACTGGGAATACTCCAGATTTGGCTTGACAGGTTCCTGGTTAACTGAACTTAAGGCCTTGCTTTCAAGTGAGGGACAGATGATGTTAAGTAGTCCCTTCCAATCTCAGCTTTTCTGTGATTCTGTGAAAGTGCAGGGGAAGAGGCATATGTCAAATTCTGGATGTCTACTCTCAAAGAAGCTTAGAACTGTTAAGAATAAGGCATGCAGAGGATGAGATATACATAGGACAGGTTCATTAGATGAAAGCAGATGAGAAAGTACACATGAAGGGCAATGACATTTGCAGGCTCTCTTCCCTGATGAAAGCAGAGCTGATGTCTGAGAGGAATAGGTGAAAAATGAGCGAACTGTTTTTCACCTTAACACAGTGACCTGGAAATTCAGCCATTGAGCAAGACACTGCAAGGGTAGATGTTTCACAAGTGATGCTTCCTATCTGAAAGAATTTGTCCATGTATAACGCAGGATAAGCCAGGATGTAAATGAGACTTACAGACTTTCTGGAGAGTGCCAGCGACTAACATAGTATTAGTCAACCTGCCAGCACTGGTTGGGAACCAGCTCTGGGAAACAGCAGCTGAACAGTTGAGGGCCAGGGTGTGAAGCCTCTAGTCAGTAGCATGTACCACTGGATGCAAACTGAAGCCATCACACTCTCTGGAAGCTGTTGAGCTGAACTGCTGACAGCCTTTCAGCTCTCACTGTGCTGCTGAAAACTTTCTGGATCCTGTGATGATGAAGGCCTGAAGGTTCATCTCTGGTGGCCCTGAGATATCCCTACCATGTTACAGCCAGCAAAGTCATCTTGTAGATAATACATGGGTGTGGGTTAGTGCAGGTCACCTGCTGAAATTTCTAGAGCAGCAAGGGGCATGGAGGAAGGACCTATCTGAGAAATGTACACAGGAGTTCAAGTCATGTGAAATGTTATTCTTTATGTGTACTCTTTCACTGATGGAGTTACGTCTGATTCATGCTCTTTTAACTTATCTCTTTTTTTGTTGTTTTTAATTCCTAAAAGGTCTGAGATATGTCCGTGCATCAGCAGAAAAGTCAGGCAAGGAAAAGGCAGGGGAAGGGAGGTTGCATTAATATTGCGTAGTGATACCTCAGCACACAGGCTCCACATGGCTTTTCGCTCATCAGCACAGTCCTTCAAGGGATAACTTCAACAAGTAAACTAAGCCTACAAAACTGTTGGTTTTATCAAGAGCTTGCAGATTGCTGATCAAGGAGGACTAGGTATGTCACATTTGATATGGTCAAACACAGGGGGTGCAAAGTGCAGGGGACAGTCAGGAAGGTGTAGGTACATCTCATATTCCATTTTCCTGACAGAGTGCTCTATTTGTGCCACTAAGGAGAACTCATGTCCCTCAAGGATGAGCTGCAGGATCCACATTCACATGTGCTAAAAAACTTGTGCAAATGTTGGCAGATGATTTCATGGCACCATTAGTGCAAGTCAGTGTTAAGTCCAGGCAGACTTTTCTTCTTAATTTTGTCTTATTGCTGTGACATGGCTCATCTGAAATAACCATGCAACATCCACCAACACTGAACAACATAAACTGATCATCCCTGAGGTATTTCCAAAAGCCCAAGGTTTTAGGAAACACACCACTTAAGATATCGTGCAATGTCCCTTGCTTGTAAATGAACCACCAAGCCTAACTGATTCCACACGTAGCCCCAGAATGATCTGTAGGCTTTGAGAAGTGACATCCTGCAGTTTAAGAGAAATCACAATACCCACATAGACTAATCTGGTGGCTGGAAGAAAACACTTTCAGGACAAACAGCTTCAAAACACTGTATTAATGAATTTCACAATTTGTACATGATCATCATCATGTTTTTAACAGGTCCTTCTGGAAAATTCAATAGAATAAATATTGTTTGTCTTTTACAGGCATAGAACAACATCAGCAATTCTAGTTGCTGCAACCAATTTAAGACAAATTTACCCCAAATATTGCTTGCATTTGTCTTGATAACATTTCTAAGAAGCAGAGAAGTAAATCACAAAGAGATTAAGTGAGTTGCTTAAGTGAAATTATAGCAAAGGAGAGACTTGAACCCTCTTGAGTATTATGCTATCCATCCTATGGACCACCCTACCTTAGTCTCTAAATCGTACATGATGTCAACTCTAGCACATAATAAGAGTCAGTTCCTGCACTGGAAAGCAGATCTGTAAAATTAATTTATTTCTGCTGATATTAAGAGGCATAATACTTTTTTCTTCCACTGAAGAATGAGTAAGACCCTGCTCTGCATCATGTATCAATATGGTTTTCTTTTCTGCATCATGTATCAGTATGTTCCAAATCCAAGGCCATAATCCTTGTCTCTCTAGATAGGCTGTGGAAGACAGGGAATGAAAAAAATTAACTAGAAACACAAGCTGAAGAACTTGTGCTTGCGTAAGTACAATGCAAGACACAGTTTGGCTGGTGGAAAGTAATGGTGACAATGAAGAAGTTAAGGAGAAAGCAAGTTGGATTTCAAGAAGGTCAGAAGCCTGCAGAGCTGGCAGGTGAACAAATGTGTCTTGTAAACTCATTGAAATTCCACAAAAGCTAATGTCACATAGACATGAAACTATATCACACTGTATTTTCTGTACTATTATTCAGATTATGACCTCAGTAAGGTAGAAGGCCTTTCAGTGTTTATTTTGTACCCACTTTTTTTCCTGGTAAAGAAAGAGAAAGGAGATGGAAAATTCTGATTGCACACATAAATTTTTGATTTGTCCTTTCAATGCTAGGGGATAAATTCACACTTTCACAGCTGCAGGTTTTGAGCCAAATATTTTTTTTCTGCATGGCTGAGCTTTTAGGACAGCAGCATATCCAAAAACCCAGCGCAGATGGATAGCAACAGTAAGTAGAGGTGTTGACAACTGCATTTGAATGGATCATGTATGGTCTTCCTACTAACACAACAGCAGATCTATGAGAAAGTCATAAAAATAAATCAGAATGCTAAAAAAAAAGGCATAAAAATAATAGCAGAAAGCACAAGCATTATCCCCAACTCTGTATTGACGCTGAGGCCAGCTCCTCCATTGGGGCACTTTTGTCTTATGCCAGTGAGGGCAGAGGAGGGGTGGAAGAAATAAATATTTACTTGTATCAACATACAAAGTATGTTGATTATACTTATATCCTTTTTTCTTTATGCTCAATGGTAGAAAATTATATGAAACCAGAAGACACACTCCTTGGCTTATGATAACTGCAAGCAGAATATAAATAGCCGTCAACATTAAGTTAGGGGCTCAGTCATAGGATCTTATGGCAAATGCTTAGAGCAAGAGACATTTCAAATACTTCACAAACAGTCTTGGAGAAAACGACTTCCTATCTCAAGAGTAAAGATTTGGTGTTTCTACATGCTGATAAAATCACAGTGTTTTTTTATAACGATAGCACAGCAATGTGGTACATTATGTTGTAGTTTCTTTCTGTGAGTAACCATAAATTGCTACAGACTGCAAGTAACCACAAATTGTAAGCAGTTCCTTAAAGAACCCTGAAATATTGTGTCATATAGGCTCAAAATCTTTTGGGAAGAAGGAAAAGTAATCATTGGACTTAGCCTACAGACACTTAATGTTTTATTGTACTTTAATCAAAGCCCAATTAGTCACAAGATAAATTTAAACAGACTTCAGCAATAAAATAGTTGTCACTGGCTTGTCTTACGCAACTGAAGAGCAAAGAACAATTTTTTTTTAATGGAAAACATTTTAGTTTGAGTTAAAGAACATTAACGAAATTAACTGCCAAATCACACTCTTTGCAAAGGAAAAATATTTTAATTGGCTTTCAGATTTTTCCTGATGAAGCAAATTTGTTATCTTTTCCATCCATGCACCTAAAGCAATCCTCTGACTGGGAGGAGTTCTTCAGGTACTATGTTAGAGCTGTCATTATTATTCTTAGAGTAATATCTGCGTTACTGGGGTAGCTTTATACAGATGTTTTCCTGATGGCACACAAATCTTGTCAGCAAATGTACTTCAGTCCACTCTTAGCTGGTGCATACTAAAGATAAATAACTAGCAAATGTGACTCCATTTAATATTCTTGGTAAACTGCTTATTATGTTTGTGGCTATATGCTGCTCTTTCTCTGTCTCTCACCCTTTACTTTGCACAATTTAGTGATTAATGGCTAAAAAGGAGAAAACCTCCGCCAGTTTGAACAAATAGTTCTGAGGACTTGATACAGCTGGGCACAAATCCAAATTTGAGGAGGCGCCAGTAAACTAATGAAGAATGTTACTGATCTGCTCTAGCCATGCGAAATCAGGATTTCATCTTGTGCAAACCACGCAGGGTCAAACACAGTCGACATTTAGCTTAGGAGTCCTCAGGATGTTCCTTGGTATTTCTGATTCACCAGGTCTTATCCAGTGTCTCAGCTTGCTCCTAGGAAGCACTATGGTGGTAGATGGGATACTGAAGTCGCAGGTTTTTGCATCCTCAAGACCAGTAAATGTTCCTATGGTACATTTTTTTGTGAGACAAGCTCTGTTAAAGTCTCCTGCGCTGGACAAATTCCAGCTCTGAATAATTTATGCCTGCTTAAGTGACCTATAAAAAATTAAGTGTATACAATTTTGTTCTTTGTTTCCAGCACTGGGGCTAGATCCAGGAGCTCCAGACGACTGAGAGGCACAAAGACCTACCAATACAGCTGCTAGAAACAGTGTTTTGTGAATGAAAGCAAGGGATCTGTCCTACAGCCTACAACAATCAAGTCTTAGTGGGTTTGCAAAGGTTAGGGATGCCAGTTTCTGCAGCCAATAGTACATCCACAAATGATAGTCAACTAGGAACCTGCAGTCTGGAAAAGAGATGTCTGAAGGTGAATATGATAGTTGTCTGTGAAACCATGGTATGATGACAGGTTGCTTTCTCTTCCTGTGTAAGAACTACAGGGCATTAAATGAATCTTACAGGATCCAGGTTCTGAGCAAACCAAAGGCTGTGTTTTCTCATACTGTAGATCTGCTTCCCACAGGATGCAGATGCTGTGGATGCTAAAATGTTACTTAAACCAATGGGCAGCTACAGCAAATACACAAGGTTAAGTGGTTTCTTAATTATACAGAAACCTCATATGATTCAGAATGTTGGTGGTTGGGAAAATATTAGGTAGAAGTACTATATGTGTAAGCTCAATTCCTGTACTTTTCCCAGCCTCTTTAAGCTCTGTCAGAGGCAGGAAAACTGAGAAAGCTTCAACTTTGGCTTAACAGTATTGCCACTGCCATGACTACCACTTCTGTTCTGGAAAAATAAAACACCTTTCCACAACTAGTGGTGCAAACCAGCTCTGCCTGGTTGCAGCATCTGGCACAGGCGAGTTCAAGGTTCAAATTCCTCTCTGCTACCCTACCTTACTGATCTGAATTTAATAAAACTCAAAAAAAATCAGAAGCAGATAGTGAGGAATGGTATTAAAATCTTTAATATTAATATTCACCATGAAACATCAAACAGACACCTGTAAAAGACAGTTTCAGAGGAACAATGTGATACATCTGAATCATCTGCTGATCATGGCTTGTAATCTATCTTGCTTTCTATTGGACAGGACACTCTGATAAGACTCTTCACCCCTTTGGTAGCAAACATAATTGGATATCTAAATAATTCTTGGTACGTACCCCTGTTTCCATTGATTTGCAGCCTGAGGCCTTCAGCAAGACCTGCCACATCACTTTTTACACATGGTCAGCAGGTCAATCAAAGCACTTTTTCCAAGCACAGTGCTCGATAACTCTGTTCTGTGAGACCTCCTAGCTGCAGCTGCCAAGGCAGTATTTAGAATGGTAGGGTTTGCCTTAAAAATGTACACCTTAAATGCAATAGAAAAGAGGCTGTGAAAATATATTAAAAACGAACATTAGCTGCAGTGTATGGAAAGAGTAATCAAAGTTTATCAATGTCTTTTGTTTAGTGTGAAACTGAAACCTCTCCAAATCAAAACCATCACCAGAAGAAATTTTTAAAATAAAAGATCCTGTAGTAAGCATCTTTTGCTAGGGCTCCAATTCAGCAAAAAGTCTTTTGCATGTGGTCAGTATGTGTTTGCTGCACTGGATCTTCTGAGTAGCACAAAGAAAATCTAGTAGGTTGGGATGAGCAATAAACCCTCTCTTCAGCAAGAGACATTGTAATAAACTGCAGGCAAAGTCTATTTACTATCACTCTGTAGGATACCACTCTGTAAGATACTATTGTATCATTTTTATTCAGTCTACATCAGATGAACACCTAAATTGCAAAAACAAATCCACTCTTGTACATATAAGTCAAATATAGAACTGCTTTGCAGTCTTTCATGCACTGTAGATGAGACATGGGCTAGAATACTTGCAAAACGGAATCATAATTCAGAGGCACTGAGGTTGGCCAGAAAATCTTATGACTGGCACTTCGTAAATCAGGTGGTTAATTTTGAAGTTTGGTGCCTTAGGACTTTTATAAATAACAGGAAATGCTTTAGGGAGGTTATTTAGTTGATTTGGACTTTCTGCCTTTTTCATAAGTAATATGAAATATAAGCTGCTTTCTTTCCTGCACAAATTCCTGCCTATGCAGCTTCCGCTAAATTCTAGACCCATCTAGATATATCCTGGCTTCAAATTTGTTTCACTGACCAATCCTGAAAGCATCCATACCTCTTTGCACTGAACTTTGCATTATGGCACTGGGCCTGGGGAGCTGCAGCACCCTATCAGGACAACTACAAGAGCAAACCACTGTTTCAGGCTTCTCTGATGCATGTTCTGTATGTCTTAAGGGGTCTGTACTCTTATCATATATCTACTGTACTTTGTCTTTTGTTATGAAGTGGCCCACTCTACCTCACTGCAGTAAACAGGCAGCTCTGCTGTCACAGTGTTGGAGAGAATGCAGTGCAACATGCAGGTAGAAACAGGAGAGCAATATCCAAATGATGAGATGAGAAGGCAGTTCTCCAAAGGACAAGGAATAACTGACAAACACAATGCAAGTATAGTCTTTCCCAGAAAGCGTATCTGAAAAACAAACAAGCAAAGGCCTTTCAGCTGAGTTTGAATGCATGGGAGTGAAGCAATTTTTGTTGGAAAATCTCAGTCTGTAGAATTTCTGCTGTGACTTTATGATCGGCTGTTGTCAGGGGTTGCCATTCCCTTGTTTTGGTGGAATGACAAAAGCAAAGGAGGACAAGGATTAAAGCAAGCAGAAGGGAAGCAGTACTGCTGGGGAAATCATAGAAAGAGTAGGCCAGTCCAAAGAAAAGGGTATGTATGTGGGACTACAGACATCAGCAAGCAAAGCAGCACAGGAGAAGCAGATGATTGATGATGAGGCCCTCATTAAGGAGATATTAATTACTTTTAAAAACTATAAGATGGCTGAGCTTTGTTAACTAGGGTGCTCATTTCCTAAGCAGGATGGTCTAGAGTCAAGTCTCTCCATGATACCTTCCTCAGAGGAAGTAAATTCAAACTCCATGAGGCAGAGAGGGTGGGTCAAACCTACACGTGCCCTGGTCATCAGATGCCTGGATGTAAAGGAGATGGCACTAGCACTGCCATCAAGCCTATCTCTGCAAGTTCTGTAAGACAGCTCCTTTGTGTCCTTGTTTCCTGTTAGAGACAGTCCAAGCAGGAACATGTTCCTCCAATTCTGTTGACTTTTCCACAAAACCCTTTCAGAGGTTTTTGAGGCTGAAAAACAAAGAACTTCGTATTCAGCACAACCCAAATAATGTTTCCTTCAGAAATTTCAGTTCACCTGGCTGAACTGTACACTGAGGTGTAATCCCTCTAATATGGTACGAAATTCTTAGAACAAGGCCAGCTCTCTTTGTTGTGTGCCACCCCAATATCTAGCCTTGGAGAAATGTTCATGCTCTACCTGAAATGAACAGTATCAATTGTTCTTCTCCACTTGCTTCAAAAGACTGTAATTTGCCTCCTGTGCATCTACATGGAGATGTATGTGGTTTAGTCTTCATCAACTTCTGAAGAGAACCTTTTCCCTTAGCAAAAACCCAGATCAGCTGTATTTAAAAATATGTGGATGAATCACCCTAACGGCTGTATAAACAAAAGCATTCTTCTTGCAGATTTGAGGCAGGACAACTTAGTAACATATTTTTGTAGGAATTTAAATCTTCAGTTATTTCTGGAATTCTTACAGCACTGCCAATTAAATTTGCAATTCAATAAATAGTGAATTGTGTCTATTAATTAAAGGCTACAGGTCACTTGCTTTGTATCCACAGTCTAAAGAGTTGCACAAAAACATTTGCTTTGGAAGTCTTTTTGAAGCTTGTTTTGCAAGATAAGTGATCAACTGTTAACAAATGTGAATGGCATTTTGAAACAAAATTTAAGATAAGAAAATAAACTGTTCTTTTAAAAAAATAATAGAAGACCTGATCATAGAAAGGGAAGTCCCTAGTTTAACTAAATACGGTAATTAAAATAATGAGCACAAATCCTAGCAAAAGAAAAACATTATTTCACCATCCTCTTTGGAGTTGGCAATGTAAGACAGTGTTACCTCCATTTTGCAGATGAGAACTATAATGCATAAGGCAGCTGTATACATTTTCAAAATTCAAATGGAGCCATCAAGAGTCAAGGTGAACCCCCAAATTGCCTGCAACCTCATCATGGGCTGAGCATGCCTGAGTGTGCTATTTAAGATTCACAGTACCAACAGAGACCCCTGAGAAAGAGGTCCTCACTGTAACTAGAGGCAGGTACTCGTCCCAACACTGCTGCCCACCAGTAGTCGATCCTGAGCACATCCTGGCGCGGTACACACTACTTATTCACGTGGCATCTTCCAAAACCACCAAGTAGAATCAAAGGCAAGAGGGGAAGGTGTATATGTAAGCACACATCTCCCCAAGAATAAGAGTAATGCTATCAAATTCTTTCCCCTAAATGACTAAGAGCTACTAGAAGTTAAAGCTGCTATTAAATATGGACTGATTTCAGACCTAGAAATATGGATCAAAGCTAGCCTAACTATCTGTACAGTAACCATGTGTTTCAAGTTATTTCACAGACTGATCAGGATGCCACTGGTCTCTCCCACAAAAGTTACTGCTAATTTATTACAGATTACGTGTCGATGTTTACATGGCAGTATCTCTACTGATTTTGTTTCAAAGGGAAACAGAAATATCATCAGTTTATCATCCCTCTGGCCACATGGTGGGCACTTGAAGACTGCAAATTATATTCCTTGAGTGGCCCCTAAAAAGCAGGTACACTTTTGAGTGCCTATATATACAAAGACACGGTGTGGCAGTGCTTGGTTCCTCTGTTCTGCTATCTTGTCTCTCACCATAACCAAAAGCAGAGGTCTCACAAAGGGCAGAAGAACACAGCACTGCAGCTCAGAGAAGTCAGAGGGCAAGCCTGAGGTTCACACTCTATGGAAAGGGATGACAGGAGCCCATGGGGACAAATCCAGTTGGTGTCCTCCTGGAAGGATGCAATCAGAAAGTGCACTGGCTGTTGCACAGGGCACAGGGCAGCCTCCAGGCAGGCATTTGCAGTCCATGCTGAGTCCAAGTCCCATGGTGCCAGAGCTAGAAACATAAATTAAACACAATCTACTAAAAAGTAGACATTTTAAAGTTATCTGTTCTGTTTTAACATTGCTTTTGTACGACAAAGAAAACCACTGAATTTATTTTAAAATTAGATCATTACTTTGATTCCTTTAAATTCTTCAGAGTTTTTTCTGTGTTTAATGAGCTTAGCAGTACTTTTACAGGGCAAGTGTTTAACACGTGTTGACCATACAGCCAGCAGGGTAAGTTCCACTAAAGAAAATTATTTAAGGTTCTATAAATCAGAAGAGAATTTACAATACTCTCCTCTAATTGCTGAGAATAGCTTGAATGCAAGAGGAGAACAAAAATATATTAAAATTAAAAGCATATTTTAATATATTGCAAACAAAAATCTACTATATTATTGTAGCGAGATCTATTCCCTAATTCACTCTCTATTCAATATCATGGGAGTCCTAAATTCAGATGCTATATGGGGTAGTTACATGATGCTTTCTGCAATATGATTGAGACAATTGTTTGGGTAAAAAGGAACAGTACAATAAGGAAGACCCTCTCACAGCACACTTGCACAAGCTTTAACATCCAGGTCAGAAACAAGATTCCCCGACTTCCTGCAGCTTGTCAGAAACACTTTCCTATCAGAAGGTATGTAAACGGCATGTATAGGAAAGACTGCTGAGATACCAAGAGATTCATAAAGAATGTTTCTTCTAATGCCAAAATAAACTACAAAATAAATGCATACATGAGGATTAAAAATCTACTGAAGCAGCACAGCATAACTGGAATAGGTACAACCACCCATTTAAAATAATTGTTCTTGCACTAGCACCTGAAAGCTTAATCAGAGGTTAAACCCTAACCTCCAGATAAGCTTGTTTGCAATATGAGCAAAATACATCTGTGGCTTCAGGCTAGGAGCGAGGTGGAGAAATAAACCCCCACGTGCTTGCAGGTGTTAAAAATCAAAATAACATTCAATGTTCAACACATTTGTTTGGAAATCCATCATGAGCCAAAGTTTCACATTTTTTACAGGTTAATTTACTACTCATTTTGCAATAACTGTGCTGTGTGCCACATGCAGCATTCTGTGAAATAAGCTAACTACTTACAAAGTCCCAAACTAGACTCATACCTATGTTCAGCACAAAATAAACTTCCTCCTGTTGTGTTCACTTTAAACAACATTTGGAAAATAGAGATGGGATACAGCAAACTTGGATTTCAGCAAGACACCAGAGGACTTTCAAGCATACATCTAGTGCTTCCAGATGTGAAGGTTTAAAGCTTGTCCAGTTTTTGAGACATCTTAATTATGTCATCAGTGTCCTCAGAGATCACCCCGCACACTGCAGAAACACTGCGCAGTGGAACATGGCTGGCAGGTTGTATTCAAAGGAAAGTTGAATATGAGGTCAAAGAGGGTGTTGGAGATCAAGATCCAGCTGTGATGTAAATGTGTGTGGAGCTTACACAATGCCTGTGTTCTCCTGACTCTTGTCTGCCTCTGACCAGTGCTATTAGTTGAGTCTGTTCATAACAAACATCGTGCTTGGTCTGGAAAGGCTAATGCATCTTCCTGAAAATCCGCTGTCTGGTGCTCCCTCCCTTCCCTTGTGCTGATGCTAGAACACGCTGCAGAATCAAAGCGCCAGAACTACCCTGGTCACTCAGATACCAGGGTGATGAAAAGTAATATTCAAAAATAGGAGGAGGATGCAGGAAACACAAATAAAAGTTATCAGCTGCGACATGGCAAAGATGATAGCCTGAGTGACGTGGCTCTAGAGGATGCAGACATCATGAGGTAGCCGCACCAAAACCTCTGTATCAGACAGGGTGGAGAGGAGCAAGCTGATCAGGAAAAGGAAAATGCCTTGTGACTTGGCAACTGCACTTCATAACATTTATGCTCTGAACTGTCTGCCCGTTTGCCAAAAATCCATCTAAGAAAAAACCCACACTAGCTATTTTCCCTTCATGATGATCTGTCCTCTGACAGATATCTGTTGTGGGGAGAGAGATGGTTGGTGGAATGTGAGAGCCATTTAAGGAGTGAATTGTGCAAAGAATACACACGGGAAAAGGCAAACAGAAACTCTGCTGTGAGCATGGGGATGCACTGGTCCCTACCGGTCCTGTGTCTAAAGCAGCAGAGACCAATACCCTGTTCATATTGCAGTGCTTCATCTGCATAAAACTCAAGCTACTTTAAGCATGAATATAACTTCAACCACTAGAAGATGTTAGTGCAGTGACTATGCCTGCAATGAATGGGGTTGCCTGTTAGGAAACAGGAATGATTCTCCAGGAGAATTTATCATTTTAACTGCCATATTTTCTCTGTTTGAATGTTCTGCCAGACAAAGCATCTGAGAATGTCTGGTGGTACCCTTTGAGGATGTGTGGGTTACCGTGCCATCTTAAAAGCGAAAGCTATTAAAGGAATAAAGTCTGTGTATTGTGCAGAAGAACAGGGTCATTCATTTAGGGAAATAATCTGTTGAATCTGGAATTTTTTACCTTGCAATGCACCAATCTTTCCTTCAGTTATGAAACAACTGACTAGACATGTGATCATGTAATACTAAACCTCCTTTTTTCCTCTTTTTATTTAATTTTTTTAAGGGAAACTTTTCAGACAGCTTTTCAGACTATAATGCATACCACCGCTAATGAGCATAACTGCAGAGGGCTGTAAATAAAGAATCACATTTAGGACATAAATGTAAACAGACTCGCTCTTCCTTCCTCCTTCAAAACCACAAAGTATGGCTGGACCCCAAAGCCACTGCCATTTCCATTGATTCATCTGCAAGTGGCTTCGTGTGGATGGCAATCAATGCAGCAGGAGTGGACAGGGATGAAAGCATGCATATTAAAGAAGTGCATGCTTTTAGCTCCTCACAAATTGGAGTGGCATGCTGTTTGGCTGGCAATTTTTTCTCCCAAGGAATACTAAACCCTCAGGTTTTTTGAAAGCCTCTTCCTTATGTTTAACTGCCATGTCAGTGCTCCCCCCACCCCCCTTAGCTGTAGCAATGGAGCCGTACCTTTTCCAATATTGCAGGGTTCTTTTGCAATCTCCAAAAGGTGGTTTTGTTGCCACACCAAATTGTCAAGGGGGCTAGTGCTTTGCTCAACATTCTTGCAGCTTATGGAATAGAAATGGGTTACTGCAGAAGTACCTCCCAAGTAATGTTATGCATTTCAACATGTTTGCTTGTTACAGCTCACAGGCAATGTTCAGAGTTATCATATGGAGAACTGACATTGTAATACATCACTATCGACAAAGGGAATAGGCTACATGGATCCTTATGCAGACTGGTTATAGGGGACAAAAATTACAAATAAAAGGATAGAGAGCAGGCTTTAGACTGAGGATCCTTGGACAGAATATTAGGTGGATCAGCACTGATGGGATAAAATTATGAATGTTGTTTTAACAAATTGTTTTGAACATCCAAGTAAAGACTCCTTTTTAACTTAGATAGGCTGAATTTTCAGTGTTTAAAATAAAATACTGTTGCAAACACAGGACTTAAAGCAGCACCTGAAACCAAGCTCTCCTTTCTATTAATTCAAAGAGCAATAATCTCAGGCGTGAAAAAGTAATGGTTTTAACAAGCTATAATCTGATCCTTTTGTGTACTTAATTACATGGCTTCTGGCATGGCACTATTCAGTGCTGTGACAACACAGATGGCAGTATTTCCTAAAACTATGTAATTGAAGAAAATCTGATTATTTCCTGTTTGCTAGCAATGGATGGTTTTGCTCAAAGCTGTTTAGCAAAGGCATAGTTTCATCTTGTAGCTACAATGTAAAAATCAGTATAGACGACTTTTCAAATGTAATGATGCTGTGTTTGCCATTGGCAATGGATTGCACATTCTGCATCAGAATGTTTCATAGTATTCACCTCATAGCTAAGCTTTTCAGGATATATTCTCACAGGTTTGGGGTGGGTTTTTTTACTTTATTCCTAAGCAGGATGAAATTTCAACTGTTTTGCAACTGTAAGAAGGTAGAGAAAACATTCTCCATTGTTAAAATATTCTTTCATATAAAAGTAGGGGTTTGATATTTTCTTCTGATGTTCACTTTCATTATCAATATCTAGATATAGTGAAAAAGCATCAATACACTTCTGTAATCCTTTTCTTTATGCTCTTCTGAAGGATTTAATTTTAAATAATAAATGTAACTATCTAAAATTAAATGAAAAATATTAACTTGGCTTTTTATATTGACACTATTTAATTTGAAAAGGAGATCTTTTTTGGGCAAGGAAAAAAGTATCCTGAGGGGTCCTGCAGGGTAAGGCATTCAAGGTGTACTTCCTTTTTATGCTGAGAAACTTGGAACAAGTTGCAAGAAAAGAAAACTGCATTACTTCATTCAATTTCAATAAGAGACAAAAATGAAAGCAAGTAATGTAAGTAAGCAGAAATATAGGCAGTAACAGTCCCATGCAGTTTGGGTAAGAGACGGAAAGTCTACCACAAACTGCCAGCCCAGATTCAGCACTGTGGTATAAATGATGCAAGTCTCTGGTACAACACTGCTCCAGCTGGCAGTGGCCACCAGCCCAGTGTCTGAGACTTCAGTATGGACCATCAAATTTACCTGTTGTCCACCTCCTCATTCAGGTTTTTTCCAAACTCCTTTGACACATCTGTGCTGCTAAATTGTGTGACTCTTTGGTAGCTCATTTTCAAGTCTACAGCATTCTAGTGTCTCAATTACAAGAGAAGATCATGTTGCTAATGTAATCTCACTAGCACTTAATTCATATTACAAGACATTTAGTAGGTTTTGCTCAAGATTGTTAAACATGGTAGGTAGGTTGCAGCCCCTTTTTAAACACATTTCATGGGAAAGGTTAGCTTCATTCTGCAGGTAGACATTGCTGTTAGGTAAAAATTTGTGTAAATAATTTTTTAACCAAACTGTCCCTGATTAATTGCATGCAAATAAGCACCTTGGGCCTAAAATGAAATGTAGCTGTCAAAATTTTCATAGGCAATGTGCACTCACCATAAAACTGTCAAGCTTTTTCTGTTACTGACCTGATCCTTCTTCACCTCACTATAGAGTACCCCTGAAAATGAGGCTGCAGTTATCTAGGTAGGTGAATAGAAATGTAGCCACTCAAACTGATAAACCTCAGCCTTAATAATCACTACCTACTAATCTGCTAAAATTGCATTTACTGGTATTTTCTAACTTACTGTTATATAATTAGAAGGATGAGCTTTTCATTTTAGCTTAAGTCTCATATGTATCAAAATCACACTAAAACCTTCTGGGAGACTGAAGCCTAACAAAAAAAGTACTGTCCTTTCTTCACACAGGGAAGCATCATGAACTATAAAAATCCATAAAAGGGGCTTATTCAGAGAATAATAATATTAGTATTGGTATACTGATACTAAGATGTGAGTGAAAATACCCAGGCCTTTCCAGTGCATAGTCAGAATTAAAATACTGGAGGCGTCTTCCTCCAGAAAGTCACAGCTGTAAGTTGTTTTAGATCTTGGAGGATGAACTGAAATTCATCCATTAATGTCTAAAGAAAATGTTAACTTTTTTTTTTCAAATGTTCCAGCTAACTTAACATGTGTTACTTATCTGCTTCTCTTCCACGAACCTCATTCTCTGAGTGCTGAGATCCACATCTCAACCATCGGAACCAGGAACCTTCAACAACTGTTCAGTCACAACCTCTTTTCCACAATTGCACACTTTGTTTTACCTAGGCACATAAAAGGGCTTGGAAAGTGCCGGTTTTCTTATAGAACTGCAGCAATGATCAGATACAAACATGCTCTCAGCTACCAGGTGTTAAACCAACTGAAAAATGGTTGAGTTTTCCTCCATCAGCATTAACTGAAAAAAACACAGTTCCCGTTCTTGAACACCGCGGGTGTAAACTTCCAAACAGCTGACACCATGAAACAGTAAAAGTTACTCCACACTCATCTATCCTAATGGATACATATTAAAAAACATGCATAGTAGAAATCAGTTTTTCTACTCTAAGAGAAATATTCTGCACCATCAGAGTTGTCAGAACATCCAGGGGTGTGGGACAAGCTAGCTGACAGAGATACAGGACTTGAGAAAGTGAGCAAAAGCAACAGGGTAAGTGCCCACATCACAAAGGTATTCTGCTGAAGAATTTATGAGGGGATTGAACTTTTAGGAGAGTCAAGGCAAGGCGGAAAAGCCAGTTAGTGGTTGTGTTTTAGAGGCAGACCGTATCAGGACATTGGATAGTGTGCAAGGAGAAGGGCTAGGCCAGCGGTTAAGTGCTATGGCAAGATCTAGGTGAGATTAAGATGTGGAATAAACTTTTGGAAAACTACTATCCAATCATTTGTTATCCTAGGCAATAGGGAGGAAATCCTACAAAACTTGCCTCCCAGGTACTGAGACCATAGGGGCTATGCCAAAACTAGTATTGCATGAAGTACACGTGTGATACTGATCTTTGTTTCCTTACTCCCAGTCAAATCCCTCACAATATTCTTCGTACATAAAACCACATGCAATCCCAGCAACAACAGGATATATTTACACAATTTAGAAATCTTTGGCTGAAGATACCCAAGAGATGAACTTGAACTTTGAAAATTATAGCTCTCTCTATACACTTCAATGTAACTACAGCTTGCCTTGCTTGATTAAAAACAATTAGGTTGTGCAATCATTTGGCTCCATGGCTTTTGAAATACATGATGCTGAGCTACATGAGGGGCAGGATTATTTTGAGCTCTAACTGGTCAAATCAAGGAACATCGTTTGCTGTTACAAGAGCACCTTCTACTGCCTGTGTAATGGTATTGTGTTAGGAATGATAAATCTTAAAAGACCAGTTCCTCTGAACCTTCAGTCTCAGCAGTGCCTTCCTAAGAACTTTTAAAGGATGATCTTGTGTATAAGGTGGCAAAGGAAATTATCTAGATTTCAGACTACTTGTATTTTTAGAAATAAAGACTCTTTGAGCTTCAGTTCAAAATCCCATGTACTTCCATGCTTATAATCTCTGATCCATACAGATGCTTTCCCCACTTTGTAATAGGCTGTATTTATGTTGAATTTCTAGGTCCTGTTTCAGTTCATCAGGTACGGCTGTTAGTACTATTTCCAATTTTATTGGAGTGGGGTATCACATAGCTCACAAACCACCTATTAATAAAGCAGTAATTTTATTTACAATGTGTTTCCAATATTTAGGCATATGAATTTTATGTCCTCAGGAACAACTATGTCCTGCCAAAGTATGCACTAAAGAAACTCTAAACAATGTTTAGTAAAATGCTACTACAACCATCAGATACATTTAGCCATTACAGATTTATCTGCCAGGAAATACAGAGTTCTTCCTTTTCTCTTTTTTCCCCTTCCTTTTTTTTGTCATGTATACTCTTGATAAATCAGCCCAAGTTAATACTGAGTATCCTCACCTAAATACCTCCTTCAGAGGGGAAAAGAATCTATTCATGAGCTGCATGTTAACTATTACATTAAGCAATTAAATTGCAATATGACACCAAAAAGAAGCTCTGACCTTAATAAACCTCATAGACACTAAAAGGGATGAGTCAGCAATTGAATGCAAAACAATAGGCTACAGAAATCATCCATTAAATCATTCAGTGGTGACAATCTTTTGTGCCTTGCAAAAGACTTGCGTACAACATGTTATTTTCCAGCCTTTCCATTAGTTACCTAGTACCACCAAAATCGGGAACTGTTGCCAGAAAAAGACAGCGTACTGCAGGCACTTCTGCTAATGGTTAACACTCTTGCTGTTCTCTCCGTCACCAAATGATTACCATTAGGTAAAAGAGAGGTTGTATCTTCTTCAAAATCTATTCAAGTTTTTCTATAGTATCTTGTAACTCCCTTCAATTTCATCCTGATATATTTCCACCTCTGCCCTTGACATTACCTCTGCAAGATCTCTCACATACACACACAGTAGTTTTCCCCAATTCCACCTGCATTTCCCTTGTAATCTGTTCCTTCAGTGTCCCCTCACCCGTACAGTGTAACATCTTCCCAGGGGAGGCTGGTTTCACTCCACAAGGCTGTTAGGGGATGACTTGCTAAGTCTGCAGAGCCTGAGCTCCTTTTTGAAGGGGGCTGGAGGGAGCTGCCAGCCAACATTACTGAGCAGCCATGGTAGGAAGAAGAAGAGGATGCTGACATTTAGAAGAAGGGCCCAGCATCCTCAATCAGTAGAAGACTTTATGGCCATCTCTTGAGGATAGATGTCCACTTACAGGAAAAAATACTTTTAAAAACACTGAACTCCAGATGTTTCTTAAAAAAAGATCCACTCAACTTCAGTTCTCCCTCTCTGCCAGTTTATACGCAGATTACCTACTCCTTTTTAAAGGATAAATCTAAGGGACTTTGAAAAGTCTAACCCAGCACTCTGTTCCAAATGGTTCCTATTTCAGACACGCTATGCAAAAAACAGCCTACATAAAAACTCAGAGAGCTTAAGAACTACTATGTATGGCCACCTGCAAACAAGTAAAGAAAAGAGATTTTTGTTCTTTTAGAAAACCAGCTTAGAATTGCCACTGCAATACATCTATATGATTCTGGTTTTATTCTGTCATCTTTGAAGTTAAGCTTTGCAGGAGCTGTTCCATGAAATCCTCTCTAACAATGTGCTTAAGTGCTTGGAGTTTATTTTATTGTTCAATTAGGATGCAACAAGATAGCCTTGTGTATATACTACTGTCATCTCTTTGCATAACAGTGCCCCAGTGCACCTAAGCACTAAGTGAGAAGGCTAACGAAATAATTTTCAGACATGAACACTCAGCAGAAATCCTAGCACCTAGTTTTTGCGCAATATTTTCCCTAATCAAAATTCAGCCCAGTTTAGCTTTCGTCTCTTTTCTAAGAGTGTCTGGATAATATCAAATGCTTGCAGTTAGCCTAATTCTGCTCTTGTGCGAGTGAATTTATTTTGACATGATGCTAGACTTGGCATCGGTTTTGGGTACATACCATGGGGGACAGGTGGAATTTCAATAATCACTCGTCTCCTTGGTTTTGTTATAAAGCTAACCTGTGGAATCCAAGCAGCTGAAGCAAAAGTGTGTTGAGGAAAGTTGTATTTTATAGAGACTGAACTTTTTAATTATCAAGTATATATCTTAAATTCTATAGACAACACTAGTTTTATCACTTTTTACATTGTGAATCATATGGAATAGTTATTTCTTTTACAACACTTACTTCCTTTGCCAACTTCTAAAATTATGTTGTAAGAGCCCGGATATAACAAGGATTTTATAGAACAATTGTGGAATAAAAAATTTGAGGAATTACTGCAGTTTGTTTATTTCTTTAAAATGAACTGCAGTATAAAGCCAGTTACACTGCACTTAAAATATTTCCCCATGTGCTCTTAATAAGTCACGCTGCCGCGCTACACTGCTATGAAATGGATGAAGGTGGCCATCTGGGGCCATTTCCCACACAAAGGGAAATGGCTGAATAATTTCATTATTTAATATGACGGCCGTAATTAGCCAAAATGTAACATAGTCATATAATTACTCCAAATATAGACTTTCTGAGACTTCGAAGAGCTTGGCTGGCTGTTCGTAAAAATAGCTTCACTCCCCGCTCCCACAAGCAGTTTAACAATACGGGCTAGCGGTCGCTCCACTCAGTCTATTTTTGCCCCGTGTGTTTGTGCATTGTGTGTTGACAACTGTAGTGTGTTTGTACTACAAACCGTGCTTTGAATGAGGGCTTAAATCTGTTCAGGCTTTCTAATGTGAAAGGAATGTTGGCACGGCTAGAGAGAAAAAGAAACCCTTTTAGAAATCTTCCTGCATGAAGAAAGACACTTTTTCTCTGCAGTAAATGTGATCTGAATAGAAGAGAAGGACTAATTGTTTTCCTCTTGTTCTGACACATATGTTGCGAATCGGGTGTGACCATATTTAACTGCAGCATCTATTCAAATTGGTAGCAAATAATTAAGCACTAAATAATAGTTTTATTTGGGAAAGAACTTTCATGCAGCCCTTGTGGTAGATTTCAACACACACTCCTCAAGTGGAATGCTTTATCAGAGATGCCTTAACCGACACGATATACATAAATACACACCATGAGCAGACAGCTCAAAGGTACGTACCCTAAGAGGGTAAGTACCCTACAGACATGATAACAATCTTTCACTGCAGGTTACTGCAAGGTGTAAACTTTTTCATCTGTGTCTGGTGGAAACAAGGAGTCACAGGCCTGAACAGAAAGGAAAGATGCTTAAGACAGGCATTTTGGAAAGTCCTTTCTAATTTTAAGAAAAGTAGTCCTTTCTAATTTTTAAGTAGATTGCTTAGAAAACTATGAAGCCTGCATCATGGGTATCTTTAAGGACATACCACACAGGTATTTCTCAGGAATGACCATAGTGCTATTGATCCTGCCTTGGACAGGGGAGTGGACTGCCTATCCCCTCTGGTGGATGGAAGAGGATGTAATGGTATATTTAAGCATCTTTTCTACTTCCTCACCAGAAAACAGGTCAGAGAAGTCCCCTGTATATGCCCTAACTTTATAGGCCTGCCCATGACTCATATGTGTCAAGTGCTCCACATAGCTTTGAATCTGCTTAGCAGTATGGGTATCCCTCCCTCACAACTCCCTCCACTCTCCACGGCTCCTGTGCATCCTAATTTGCAGGTGGTCATCCAGACAGAGCCCAGAGATGTCCTTCCCTGTGCCACAGTGGTGATGGACCACCAGGAGTGAAAGGCTGGGATACCTGTTCTGGATGGATGCTGCTCAGGGCTTTGGCAGGTAGTTTTGGGCAAGAGGAGCTGGTTATAAAATGAAACCCTTCCATCCCTTGTATTTACTGAAAGATGAGGCAGGAATATCCCTACATATCTGCCCTCTTCTTACGCCCTTGTCCAGGCATCTGCTCTTGTCCACAGCTGGAGACAGGGATTTGATCCAATATGAGTTGCAAATGCCTTCAAGCAAGGCCAGGGGCATCTTACCAGGCAGCTGTGCCATGCTACCACCATCCAGACTAAGGTATGGTCTTATGTGCTACGGGGTTGGCAGTGAACACCACGGGCTGCCTCCCCACATGCCAACATGCAGCTACTTGCAGTGCCCATATGCTCCATTATGGAGAAGACAGCATGGCCAGACAGTGCTTCATAGGCAGCAACAGCCCATCAGTGAATACAGCAGCTCTTCTCTACCCAAGCCACCCACTGGGAAGATCCCTCTTGGCAGATCCCATCTCTGGGGTCCCTGCTGACAATGGGAAGGGAAGCAATCCTGAGCACAGGTTGCTGAGCTCCTGCAGACCTCCTGTCCCTCAAAGCCAAGGGATGAGCTCAGTGCCATACTGGCTATCCACAACAGAGGATGTGCAAGGGCAGGTTTGTGCCCCTTCTGTACATGGCACTAAAGGTGAGCAACCAGGTAACTTGTGCTGTTGGGAGGAGGAGAAGAGAGTTGCCACAACTGGCTGCTCCTCCTCAGCCAATGACTACAGAATACTCAGAAACCCTTCAGCCCAAGCTTGCCTCTCATATGACTGGGGACAGGATCAGCACCGTGGATCCGCTGGGCATAGCACTGTTCCCCCAGCCATCACCCACCATGTTCAGGATGAGGATGAGACCCCTAAGAAGCATCTATGTAGAGATGTCTGGGGGTGGCTGTATGGGCTCAGTCACCAAGAAGGGAGTTGGGTGCCTGTGCTGGGTGGCAGGCAGACAGGCAGGCTGCCTTTGATGTAGGCAGTGGCCGCATAGAAATGCTTTCCTGTAGCCCACATCTCCAGAGGGACTGGAGCCAGATATAGGTCCCTTATAGAGCCATTATAGATCCTTTCTGCAGACCTACCAGCCAAAGGTCCCAACTCATCCATAATCCTCACACACTCCCCTCCTACTCCATCAGCTATGCAGGTGAAGAGTACAAAAAGCTGCATATCTACCAGGAGCACTGGCATAGAATGGAGGTGGATGTTAGTGGCAGCGTGTGGGGATCTTCAGGATCTCCCAAAGGGATGCAGCCTATATCTCAACTCACAGTATCCCCATCAAGGCCTGGCATGCAGCTGATGAGGAGCTTTCAGTTTGGTTTTCTTAAAGTGATGCCCATTCACACATACCAAAACAACCATATATGTTGGATAAATGCATGGTAAAACAGGGGCAAGCTGTTCATTTTAAAACCCCTCTACAGTTCCGAATAAACTGGTAGCATAAATGCAGCCTTAATGCACAAATGTGAGGTGAGATTCTCTTTTATTCCTTTGAATCTTGTTTCCTATTGTACTTTTGCTTTTTCTGTTATGAATTCCTCACAGCAAAACATGGTAAACAAGATGATAATCTGGGTTAACATGAAACTTACCTGTACTGTTTGGAGCAGTTAAAACCAGACAAACGGTTTTATTGCAGAGATATCCATTACTTTTATGGCAGGTTTTTGGTGGTTTTAGAGTATATTGATTTAATGCATCTTCTTCTTCCTTTACATACTCATTACGCATTTTAACCACACTAAAATAAAATTATGGTTATAAAGTGAGGCATTCAAAAGTTCAGGAATACAAAATTTAAAGTCACCTAGGCAATTGTAATCCAATCCCCTTGTTAGTCTATTAAAAAGCACTCTTCTGTCTTCTGAATAATTTCCCTTCAATGTGTTTTTAAATGCAAATCATCAAATTGCTCCCATTAATACATAATTATGTATAACAAAACTTAAAGCAAAGACTTGCAGGGACTTTGGAAACTCTCAGCTGTCACTAAGATACTTCTGTCAGTACCAAATGTATGCACATCATATACTTAGTAACCCAAGCTCTTCATTAATATCTTCCTTTTCTGCCAGGAAGAAAAAAATAAATCTCTGTTGAGATGCCAAAACTGTACATTTCATTGTCTGTTTGTCTAAATAGCTCTCCATTTCCAGAAGTCTTTTTAAGCTAGCTGCTGTCAATCAATAAACAATAATTTGAGGATGCTTACTTCAGGTATGGGATACTGAGATGGAGCTGGAAAAGGGCTGAAAGGGTGATGAGCCATAATTTTTTACTTTTAGTTAAATCATTAATGTTTAATACCTGTATTGCCGACATTTCTAAAAGTATCAGTCATATTCCAATGTCAGTGTGACATTAGAAAAAATCTTATAAAAAATAAGTTTTAGATAAACTTCATGTTAGTGAAATGTCATATGGTCAAAAGAGATATGGAGAAAAAAATGTTTCAGTTCATGTTATGGACTGGCCAAAACAATGAAGTTCTACTATTTTCACGTTTTCTTATTAAGTTCTTCTAGTCTCTCTGAAAATAAGTAAAAATCTGCATCTCAGATGGTAATCCAAGACCCACATCAAGCTGCTTGGTATACTAAAACAGTGTTGCAGGCTATTTGAGATGGAAAATTCCTATTCCTTCATCGTTCATCCCCTCACTCTTCTTTCCTAGCAGCCAGGCTGGCTGACCCCCGGAAATCTTCAGCCTGTAACAGCCGTAACAGCCACTTGTTATGGCAACCAACTGCCACCTCCAGCATCCACTGCTGTGCCCAGAAAACAAGTCCTTAGATGAATTGAGCTGTTTTTATGAACATCTTGCTGCCGTCTGAAGATTTCCATCTTTACCTCATCAATACCATGGGGCTTCAAATGATAAACTCCCTGTCAGTTCCTGACCTGTTCTCTTACTTCTTCCCTTCCATTAGAAGATACTACATGTGCACGAAAACCAGACTTTTTACTAAACTCTGAGCTTCTTATTTTATATCAGTAAAATCCTCTTAGATCTAGAGAAAAGTCAGTTTGTACTTCTGTATTATGAAAATGTAGTAAGGACACATTCAATCATACGTTAACTTTTTAAAGAGGATTTTTGGATGCAGCTTATGTTGCAAGCAAGTATTTCAAAGGGAGGGTTTACAAAGTTTATATATAGTGTGTGAAGAAAGATGACTCTTCTCCTTCTCATTAAAAATTGCTCTTGCCACAACAGCAGTCCTTATAAAGTAACAACATTTTGATGCCTTTTCTTCTCTTAGGAACACCACTCCTTCGCTTGTTCTGCCCGCATCCTCACACAGCCAGAAATTACACTTGAAATAATACATTTAGTAGCTGTTTTATTTCTGTTCCTGGGCCTTTTTGCCTCACATGAATGGCAGGGCTGGGAATGCTGGAAAGATGCTGTGATCAAATGTTTATGGGGGAAAACAAAATACCTTACATCTTTCTCTGGTTATCTTCCTAGTTGGTTAAAATTAAGTAATTCCACATCTTCTCACGCCATTTTTCTTAGCTGGAATACTGCTTGTAGGCAACACAGGGCCTAGGTTGGTAAAAAACTGACATGAGAAAGTCACAAAGAATAGAAGAGGATGGAGGATGCTATGCAATTTTAAATTAAAAAAAAAAAGATCTTGTCTCCACTTACAAACATACCAGTAACGACTAAAGTTTATTGACACAGGGGTTTTGGGGGTTTGGTTTTTTTTTTTCCTAATCTAAAGGGTATTCCATTGCTTCTGGGTGAAGAGCAGCCGGCTTCAGAAGACCTGCAGGGAGCCCACCACCATCCCAGGTGGAACAGCAGGTCCACAGTGAAGCAAACCATGCCAAGCCTGGCCTCTGGCTGCAATCAGCAGGATGCAGAGATGGGCTGACATTATTCAGCCTGCTTACAACTTGGGAATTTGTTTTCTCCCACTCCCCCTGCTATGGAGCACTGGTGATGCTCACGGACAGATGGAGAACAAGCACACTTGCCCAGCTACAACTTCTTATTTTGTAATTAGCAGCAGGATAAATTTCAAATTTATCTTTAAGTAAGATGTGTCACACAGGGCCATCCATTTGTGAACAGTTTTGGCAGAAGGAACACATGCTAGGGCCTGTTACCTTTTCTTTTCCCCACAGCATACCCCTGGTGTGGTGAGAGCCTGCAGGTCGTGGTGAGGACAAGGATGCTGCCAATAGGTGGGTGGGTGGCAAGGCAGGAGGTAGTTTCATATCATAGAACCATAGAACAGTTTGGGTTGGAACGAACCTTAAAGATCATCAAGTTCTAACCTCCCTGCCATGGACATTTTCATCAAGGATGTTCCATACACCCAATTTGAGGTTCTATAGCTTCTGTCTTACAGGACAGTGGTCTGCACTATATTATTTAGCCTCCTTGGACTTTAAAGTGTTAATTTTCAAAGAAAAGTGTCTTTGCTTAAATAAATTGTACAGACATTAACTTACACGGCTATGCTGGGATGTCTTCCTACTCAAGCTCCTGGTTTCTCGTTTGTTCATTTTTGGCGAGAAGAGGAAGTTTAGTTAGATACAAATTTAACAGTAAGACCTTTGACACCATGAAGTATTTATGTCTGATTTCAGTCATGGGTTTTGTGTTGTTTCTTTAGTTTTCCAGAACTGCCAGTTCAAACAGCTGTACAAAGGAATATCATATTGCTTATTTTCCTTCCTATTCGTTTCTTTATCTGGAACTCTGATGAAGATGTTAGTGCTAGGAAGGCAACTCTGGTTTATATACCCTCACCAGGTGAATAAACATCACATCCTTAACACAAACAGAGAAGAAAAAAATGGTCTTCAGGAATTAACACTAACATTAGCATTAACTAGAAAAATATCTTCTAATTACAACTGCATACGTGGCTATTTATAAAGTTTGAGCCAAATCACATCTCTCTGCCTCACGATCTCTATCTATAAGCTGCCGCTATGCACAAGAGTTAACTATGTGACAGGTGGGTAGGCAAAAATAACTGATGAGCAAAACCCTACCCATTCATTTTATACCTTCATAAAAGCATTGTTCTGATTTGCACCATTTCCAGTGAAAGGAGAATGAATGGTACTTTGAAGAATTACATCAAGGCAAAATATTGTATTTGGCATTTAAATTCAAAGTCAATAGCTGTTTTAGAAATTCCTGAACCAGATACTCAAGGCCAAACGCTACATTTTTTGTATTCTGTACTATTCGTCAATAATTGCTTCAACACTCATACAGAGAAAACAGCACACAATGAAGGCTGTTATTAATACTTTGATCAAAGTCATATGATTTGTCTTTCTGATTTTTTAAAGTTTCAAACCTGTTTTTGCTTTGTTTTCCATTGCAAGAGCTCTCAACGCTAAGTATCACTTACATATTTGCCACAGCTCCTGAGGTTTCTGCGTGGGCTATGTAAGTAATAGTAATCAAGGAGCAGTAAATTTCCTGAGGATTAATGGCCAGCTGGGAGGAGATGAAGGTCAGCAGCACAGCCAAGGATCATTAACCCAAGCTGGTCATTAATCTCAAGAACCTACCTTGTGCCAAGGTCGGTATTGTTATTTTAAGCTGGAAATGAAAAAAAACATGGCCATATGAATTTTTATTTGATAGGTTTAACTGTAACATCTAGCGTGTTTTAGAAAAAAAATAATTCTGTTTGGGAGAATTACATTAGCTAATCAGACCACCAGCCCACTTTTCAGTGTTTGATTAGTTTTGCTTTCTTTAACATATGTACTGGACTATGACAGATAGAAAGGATTTATAACATTTTTCTTCCATGTGCAATTGCTGTGGATCTATTAAATAGTGAACTTGTTTATTATCTATTTACAAGTTTTTATTTCCATCCCAAATTTTATCTCCTAGAGCTTACCGGCATCTTTCATAAAATACATTTGACTGAACATCTGTTCAAATTATTAGAGTTTTGAAAGATGTTTCAAAAGATTGTTGTTTGTAACATGAGGATATTATAGATAACTAGAGGGGATCTACAATTTAGGGAGCATTTACTCCCTTTTGAAAGGAGCATTCCCTTTAGAATAAAAATAATATGGCAATTTTGATATCTAACTAATATTCAAATGTGCATTTATGGTTGTCTAGTACTTAAATTAACACTGCCAATTAATAATTTCTGTAGCTATTCATCCAACTTCTACGTCAGTACAGATATGCTGGGCTTAAAAGACTTCAGATTCTTACTGATGAGGAACAATCCAGCTGTCAGGTAAGCAGCATGCTTCATGAGGGCAGACTTTCACACACTTTCCTGAAATAAGTCTCATAAAAACCCCCAGGTGCTGCCAGTCCTTGTGACTAGGCACCAAGGACGCCTCAGAAGATCTAATGTCCCCCAGCTCTTCTAGCACATTCCAATTTACCATTGATATAGGTGACAGCTGAAGAGAACACATACGGACTCAGCAAAATGAAAGCAAATTGCGGTTTATCTTATATACTGCAAGGAATATTTAAATCTTTCTAAAGCAAATAACATTTGTCTTGTTTCAAGATGGAGCTTGCCTTTTGTTGTATGTTACTTCTTTCCAGGAAATTTGTCCCTGTGAGTTCCTTCTCGACTTTTCAGCCTTTGCAGTTCTAAATCCCCAGTCTATTATTTCGCTCTTTGGTCCCAACTGGGGATTTGCAGCTGAAAGGGACCAAATGGATCTTTGAGTTCAGTCCTCCCAAGTTTAAAGGCAGCTCTGCAATAGACGCCGATCTACAGAGCTTTCATTATGTTTGACCCAACTCACCGCAGATCACAAAATATTTTCCAACATTTCTTACAAACTTTAGCTCCACACTAGGAGGCCAGAGTGAGAATGCAATGTTCAAAACAGAGTAGGAGTGACAAGGATCCACTGCAGCTACCTCCTATTTCCAGCTGAGGTCAATCTGCAACGCTTTAGAGCATAGCTCACCAACTAGGCACCTTGAAAATTTTAATACAATTCCAAGTCACCTCATTTTTTCTTACTGACATATGTTGTGTCTCTGTTTGTAACATATTTTTAGTATTTCCTTTAAAATACATTAACAGGTGTGCATGTGAAAAGCGTACAGCTTAAGGAGGTTGTTGTTGCTGGACAAAACTCAATTTGAGTGTAGTCCAATGAAAATGTTACACTATGTAGCCTTACAAGCCAGAAAAAAAGTTCCCCAAATCTCACATTCTGATCGTAGATCAGGCTAACTCTGCCAGAAATAAGCTAATCTTCAGGCTCCTTCCCACAATATATTTAGTTTCTTCTTTCAGTTGTGTTTTATTCAATCTTCTCCTTTCACTTTTCCCTAAAAAAAAAAAAGGAAATGTACTCAAAGAAGTGTCTTGATGTAAAAAGTTATTGAAAGCCTGCAAAACCCATGAACTACAGTGTGGCTTCATTATTTATTAGGTTCTAGTAGGTGTTTGTTGCTATGGAAAGCTACAGCAAATGTGAACTCCCATCCATAGTCCTTACCACTAAGCTAGACTATTTTGGTGGCAGTCTTAGCTTGACTGTCTTGTCCTGTGATAAGGCCCTTTATTATGGGCCAAATTTTGTTAGTCTATTTTTGACAGAACAATGTGTTATTTCAGAAATTATTCTACTACAGTAGCATTATGTGAATACATATGACCTGAACTTTTAAAATGTATACTCATCAATATACAATACATACAACTACAGACAACATATATTTTGCATAACATTAGTGTCTGTTTCATAAGCCTGTCAAGATGCTTTATTTATATAACCCTCAAGAAAATCTTTCCTCTGAGGTGCCTGATGACATGTTCTATCCAGTACCTAATAAACTTGCTACATCAACATCCAGTGTTTTGGTAGACAGCTTCCTAACCCCCCTGCTTTTGAAGCATGACTGTAATAGAATATCAAACATCATTATGAAAGACAGTTCAAGGTTGTTTTGAAGTGAAAAACTTTAAAAATATCTCTTTATTAGATTTTCATGCTAAAACACACAACAAGAAAGCTACCATCCAAAATATAATTACATAGCATTTTCAAACGCTCATCTTGAATTCAAATTGGCCAGAGATGTCACAAACTACAAGAAGGGGTTCTTCAGGTATGTAAACAACAAGCAGAAACAGAAGGACAATGTTGGCCCACTGTTAAACAGGAGAGGTGAAGTTGTCACCAACAATACTGGAAAGGCAGAAGTTCTCAAAACTTTCTTTGCCTCTGGCTTTACCAGCACTGTTGGGACTCAGGTCTTGAGAACAAAAATCCAGGTTGAATCAAACACAGACCCACCATCAGTGGAGGAAGGGTTGGTATGTGAACTACTATAGGTGCCTAACCGCTGCAAATCTATGGGCCAAGATGCTATCCACTCAAGGATGTTAAGAGAGCTGGCTGATATTATTGAGAGGCTGCTCTCCTTAATCTTAAGAGAAGTTGTGGAGATCGAGGGACACCCCAGAAGACTGGAAGAAGGTTAATGTCACCCCAATCTATGAGAAGGGCTTAAAGAAGGATCCAGGAAATTATAGGCACATCAATCTTACTTTAATGCCTGGGAAAGCTATGGAAGAAATCTTTCTGGGGGCTATCACAAATCTAATTAAACACCATGAAGCATGGCTTCACCACAGGCAAATCATTCTTGACAAACCTGATTGCCTTCTATGACAAAGTAACCTGCTTATTTGACGTGGGGTGATATGGATAGGCTGGAGAGGGTCCAGAGAAGGGCCACAAAGATGATCAAAGGACTGGGATGCTGCCATATGAGGAAAGGCTGAGAGAACTGGGTTTGTTCAGCCTTGAGAAAAGAAGGCTTAGGGGAAAACTTATCACCATGTCCCAGTATTTAAAGGGTGGCCACCAAGAAGATGGAGGCTCCTTTTTTACAAGGAATCACATAGAAAAGATGAGAGGTAATGGGTACAAGTTACTGCTGGGGAGACTCCAAACAGACACAAAAGGAAAATTTTTCACAATGAGAAAAATCAGCCATTGAAATAATCTCCCCAGGGAAGTGGTGGAGTCCCCAGCATTGGACACGTAAGACTCAGCTGGACAGAGTGCCAGGCCATCTTGTCTAGACCATGCTTTTGCCAAGAAAGGTTGGACCATATGCTTGAGGTCTCTTTCAACCTGGTTTTCTATGATTCTGTGATTCCATGAACTATAATTGGTTTTCTGTCTTCTGTTTATGAACACTAAAGTAGTTATGACTCTGCTGAAGGCAATAAAGTTATAATAATTTAAAATAGGTACATGTTTAATCTGCCGTATTTATTCTGTACCTACTCAGGTGCCTATGATAAGACAAGATCGGTGTTTATTATCGTTTTCTTTAATACTAACTTAAAAAAACAACTGACTGTAGTATTGCTGCTTCTCTATGCAGTCCTGTACAATATCAGAACTATTTTGAATAATGTGAGCAATTTACCAACCTGTTTTTATCCTGGAAGTTGAGCATGTATTCTTTGATTTCTTTGTGAAATGTTCTCTAAGCCAAAAAGGAAGGTGTTATCTCTGGCTAGCTCATCAACTTTAATGTTCTATCAAATGAGGAAAGATTTAGCAGCCAAAGAGCTTTCTTAAGGAGTTGCAGGACTGTCCCTCCTGGGGACTTCTGAATTTATTCACTCACTTCTGCGTAGCTGTTCAGCAAGTTCTATTTCACTCCAGTTCCAGTGGACTGACACATGTAGAAACTATCCATTATTCATGTAATTAAAATGTCAGTTCATCCTGAGTTCTGAAACAGGCAAGATTTTTCATCTTTCTTAGAATGTGTTTGCTGAACACGTATCCTAGAAGATTTTTTTTCTGTTGTATATCACCTTGGGAGAAATGCCCTTCTAGCCGGTATGTTTTTCTCCCGTGTCACATTGTACTCTGCAGATACATACATCTCATTAGTTATCCAATTAAAAACAATAAAAGTCTCTGTATTACGTATGCATATATTCAAAACAGCTATTGCTTTGGTAGATTCCTTGCTGTGATGCTACTGAGCCTGACTGCACTACAATTTTGCTATTTGTAAGAGATTCCAAATCAATCTCTTACATCTTCCTGTAGGTGATGGTTCTGGCTAAACCGTACAAGGAATACAGCTACATTTTAGGGTACCACGAGTGCTGCTGACAAACTAGCACAGTGATTAGAGTAATCCACATTACTTTTAACCCTTTTAAAAAGGACTCCTGATTGTCTATAATTATCAAGAAGGGATATTGCCTTGTGAGGGCACAGCATTTTCCTGTTGTCTCTCTTTCTCTCTGAATTCTCCAGTCAATGTCTCTGGAGACAAAATAAGAATGCACACTCAAAACTATCAGCCATGATAGAGACTTCTCTTCAGTATTTGGGCAGGCAGGAAGGAAAGGAATCTCTTATCTTTCTTTTTTTTTTGTCAGAATCCAATGTAATAAAGCATTTTTTCAATCTTATTTAGTTCTAGAAACTAACAGTTAAAAATGGCAAGAAAAAGTAGAAGTGCCCTGAAAATAGCTGAAGGAGCCAATCTGCCCTCAGGTACACTGTTGAAAGTTCTTGGGAAATCAGACATCATTCATGGATTCACCAAGGGGAAGTCCTATTTGACTAATCTGACAGCCTTTTATGAGAGCATGACTGGATGGATAGATGAGGGGAGGGCAGTGGACATTGTCTACCTTGACTTCAGCAAGGCTTTCGACACCATCTCCCACAGCATCCTCATAGGCAATCATAGGAAGTGTGGGTTAGATGAATGGCCAGTGGGGTGGATTAAAAACTGGCTGAAAGATAGAGCTCAGAGGTTTGTGGTCAGTGGCACAGAGTCTAGCTGGAGGTCCATTAACAAGTGGTGTTCCCCAGGGGACAGTACTGGGTCCAGTCCTGTTCAATATATTCATCAACAATCTGGATGAAGAGATAAAGTGTACCCTCAGCAAGTTTGCTGATAACACAAAACTAGGAGGGGTGGCTGACATACCAGAAGGCTGTGGTGCCATTCAGTGTGACCTGGACAGGCTGGAGAGTTGGGCAGAGAGTAACCTTACGAAATCCAACAAGGGCACGTGTAGGACACTGCACCCAGGGAGGAATAACACCATACACCGGTACAGGTTAGGGGCTGACCCACTGGAAAGCAGCTCTGTGGAAAAAAACCTGCGAGTCCTGGTGGACAACAGGATGACCATGAGCCAGCAGCATGCCCTTGTTGGCGAAGAAGGCCAAAGGCATCCTGGGGTGCAACAAGAATAGTGTGGCCAGCAGGTCAAGGGAGGTTCTCCCTCTCCCCAGTGAGGCCTCATCTAGAGCACTGTCTCCAGTTCTGGGCTCTCCAGTTCAAGAAGGACAAGGAACTGCTGGATAGTGTACAGCAATGGGCTACAAATATGATAAGGGGACTGGAACATCTCTCTTACGAAGAAAGGTTGAGGGACTTGGGGCTTTTTAGCCTACAGCAGAGGAGACTGAGGGGGGGATCTTAGATCAATGCTTATAAATACTTAAAGGGTAGGTGTCAGGTGGACAGGACCAGTCTTCAGCGGTGCCAAGTCACAGGACAAGAAGTTAATGGGCACAAACTTGAACACAGGAAGTTCTATCTACACATGAGGTAGAACTTCTTTGAGGGTGGCTTAGCAAGGGAAAAGTTGTGGAGTCTCCATCTCTGGAGACATTCAAAACCCACCTGGATGCCATCCTGTGCAACCTGCTCTAGGCGAACATGCTTTGGCAGAGGGGTTTGGACTAGATGTTCTCCAGAGGTCCCTTCCAAACCCTACCATTCTGTGATTCTGTCATTCCTACCCACTGAAGGAGGCAATGTTGGTAACACAGTTGTAAAAGAACGTTCCGTTACAACTCTGTTGCTTGAAGTGTTGTGTTATAAGATGTAAATGTAGGCCAAAAACTTGGCCTACATTTGTGACTTAAAAACCCCAATTCCATGATTTGCATTAGCAGTAGGTTTTTCACGGGTTTCTGGCTTACATCCAGTTAAAACAGCTATATAACTACTTAACTAAACATTCTCTTTCTGCTCAGTTGATTATGATATTATTCATTTTCACTCCTGAAGTGTTGAAACACTTTTGTACACTATTAAAAAGTTCCTTGCCTTCTCCCTGAGGTAGCTGCATTTCAATGATGAGTGATGTAATTCCTTCAATAGAATAGCTGGTAATCTGTTTGTAATTTTAGCACGCACTTTGGGATCTTTTCAGGAAGGGC